>JABUQX010116142.1:17500-20000 GCA_015478945.1 Trachelipus rathkii | reverse complement strand
TATATATATATATTATTAAATATATTGTAGTTGTTAAGTTAAGCATAGTAGTAGTTTCATATGAAAGTTAATACTATTAATATTTTTTTTATTATTATTTTATTCGATTATATATATATATATATATATATATATATATATATATATATATATATATATATATATATATATATATATATATATATATATATATATATATATATATATATATATATATATATATATATATATATATATATCTCATAAAATCATCATCACCCACCTTCTCTCCCCAAGACTGGGGGTAAGATACGATACATGCACTGGAAACAGAAAAGTGGTAGAAGACTATGACGCAAGTTGAACAGAAAGCCCAGCCTTACCGACCCCTTTATACCTTTTAGTGAGAACTCGTCGCAGTCAAAAATTCCACCCAAGAGCTTCACAGGACCGTGACGGACCCTCACTATGGCATCACGTCAATGTAGGTCATCCTTTGGCCCAGGTGAGCCACAAACGAAACCCCCTCACAAAACTCTGAGATTCACTCCTACTATGCAGTTTGCACCTTTCTTCTCGCCTCTGCCAAATTTACATTCCTCTCCTGCAGTCTTTTATTGACTCAATCCACTTTTTCTTTTACTCCCAGCCGGTCGATTCCCAACACACTCACCACTATACATCCACTTAACCAACCCACTATCATCCATCCTTTCAACATGATCAAACCATCTCAATGTACTTTCATTCATTCTCTCATTTACCCTTTTCTTCACACCACACAACTCCCTAATGCGTTCATCCCTCATTTTATCAATTTTTCTCACACTTAACACACCCCTAAGATTGTCCACCTGAACACATTGTACTTTAGATTTTTACCTCTTATTCTAGACCATAGTTTCACTATTATGCATTAACACGGGTAACAACATACCCTCATATAAGACCCTAGCGAACTCAAGACTTAGTCCATTTACATCCACTCAAGGATTTAATTGCACAAGCCACCTTCCTACCATTCACAATTTTCCTACTACACTCTGCATCATCCGTTCTATTTTCATCCAACATATATCCTAAATATTTAAACTCAGACACTTGTTCCAGCTGCTCACCACCTTACATAACTTCACACCAAGGACTATCCTCGCTCACAACCATAACCATATGTAATAACTCGGTAAGGCTCAACAAGGTGTGTATTTTTAATATTTTTCTATCTTGGAGTGAAATTCTCTCTTTTTGACCAGTTTTTAACTAAGTATCACAGCTATCCCATAAAAGAAAAAAAATACAATTTTGTAATTTCATCCTGGAGACCGAGGAAAAGCCCAATAACTCGGGTCACAACAGATGCGCCATAAATGTTTGTCATACTTTATAGATTTCAAGTTCAAGTTTTATGTTTCATTCATTCCCCCTCATTAGACCGGTATAGAGGAAAGCTTATTTGAATTATGCAACAACACTGCCTCCATGCTTGTATTGGATGATCTATAAATAAGCGCCAATCATCAACATCCTATGTAATAACCGCCAATCATCAACATCCTATGTAATACCCAACTCAGACAGCAGTTCATCAATGTCAAAGTAAGAACAAATCAAGGTATCCTTAGTAAATTTATTATTTTATTAAATTTTATTTTTATATTTCTATATAATAAGATTTTAAAATGTTTGTCTAATAAATTCCTCTCCTGGAAAAGTGGACCTTGTTATTTAGACAAATACAAGTCACGAACCAAATCACTGAATTTTGCTTGTGTGATGAGGTGGGAGTTTCGTATTTGATAATTCCGATATATATATGTCTTATCTCTTGAAGTTGATGCTCCAGCATTAGTGTGTGGAGAGCAAAAATCAGAGTCAGAAATTTCTTGCCAAGAAGCTGGTGCTGTTGGAATTGCTAAGTCTTCAACATGAGGTGCTAGTCTCATAGCTGACTGAATATTTGGGTAAAAAATACTACTTTTATTTTTTTAAGTGAAACCAGTAACATTTGTTAAGCAAAGGTTGCAATAATCATAATGATTTGTTAGCTCCCACCAAATTATAAGTTCTCCAAAAAGCAAACTTTCCTTGAAAACACTGCGATAGTTTAAAATAACACCTAATGCATGCTGCATGTGTTGCTCAGGATTATCTTTGTTTCCCAAAGGACAATCTAAAGTAAATAAAGTTTGTAAGCAGTTTTCAGCAGTTATGATAGTGGTTCGCGTCCTCCAATTCTCTGCAAACATAACAAAAACATTCGAGAATTTTTGCAAGCACGATTGCTATCCATATCGTAAATTCCTGAAAAAGTTTAACAAACTAAAATAAATTTAAAGATATAGCTACTTAAGAGTAGTAAATAAAATAAAACAAAATTAAACAATAAAAATTCCATAACACATACAAGTTACACCATTAAGAGATGAAATCACAATGACATGTTTCTGCACGTTTGGGTCAATATTGCAAAATTTATAGCAACTATAATACTGCAGAATATAGTTAGGTTTTACCGTCTACA
>JABUQX010116142.1:5000-12500 GCA_015478945.1 Trachelipus rathkii | reverse complement strand
ATCTTGTTTCAATTTCAATTTCCTTCATTAAGCGAAGCAGAGACAGTTATGTTGCAACTTCCAAAATGTTTGAAAATGTTCATCACAAACATCACATTTACAATATGATTAATAGCAGTTGCTGTCAGTAATTGTGGAGATGCAAATTAGAGCAGATAATGAGCATAATAGTTAATAAGAGAAATGAAAATAAACTTTATAACAAATTGCATTTGATGCAGACTTTAAAAGAGATGAGTTTTTTGAAGAAGTTTAATATCTTGTCCATCAAGCTTCTCTAAAGCTTCATCAAATGCTTTAAAAATTCTCTAAATCGTAATAATCCATTGTTTCGAAACTTTTCATCAACCTTGTGTCGCCGAATTCGTGGTAAGTTTGTCCATTTGTTTCTGGAAAATCTTTCCTTACTTTTATTCTATTACAATTTAGTAATTCTGCCATGGAAATCTAAAATATACCTAGTTGCAAACACAGCGCCAAGAAAATTTCTATATGTATTAAACTCGACATGGATGAGAACAGCAATAAACATGAAATGCCGCTGAATATTTTCGACAGCTTAAAACACCTCTAAAACCATTTCTCATTGATGGTCTGCCACCATCAGTATCGTTGACCAATTAAGTCACTATTTATTTCAAACTTCGTAGTATTCCCTCCGCTAGAGATTAGGAAATAAAGAAGACAGCAAGAACCCACATGGGCCGTATCGAGTCTGCCTCAGTCAACTAAATTATTTATCAACCCATGCTCCATGCAACATGTATAACCCTACACCGCACCCTAAAGGCCTGTCAATATCCTAAAGGAAAGGCCCATATAACATATACACAACTACTGACAAAAGCAAAATCTAAAGCTAAGGTACATTGCTAACCACACCACAAGTTTAATAAGTTATTTTATACTGTTTGGTTACAACAATGTAGATTTCTGTTTACTTAGATCACTCCGCTCAAGAATGTAAATTCCTCATACAGACCAATGACCCGCATGGGAGAGAGGCCGAGCGTGGTAACCACTGAAGGTGGATTTCGGTAAAATCTTCCCCGCTCCATCACCTACAGACACCAAGTGTGCGGGTTAGGACAAACTCCATGATCCAATAAATCTCCAGCCCCTCGTATTTACACGGACTGTGTGTGCTACGGGAAACTGTCAACTCACTTATATTACAATGAGTTCCTACGACACGGGCGTTTAACATTGCCGGCGAGAGTCTTTGGAAAGCTTACCGCATCGAAGACAAACATGGAGCCTAGCCCCATCCACCGGCGGCACTGTTAAAGAACCGCCAGATTGCCGCACTGCCTTCCATCAAGCGCACTTCTAGCAGCTTGATGGACTTCAATATTTTCAACCGCTTCAACAAGGCGTGCGACCTCCCTGCCAAGTCGCCCTGCCAAGTCGCCCCGCCAGTTGAAGGCCACAGCACTGAACTCGATGACTGCCTCTTCCTGTAACGCGTGCGCCCCAGCTCTTTCAATAGCAAGGCACCTTGTAGTATCGAACCTTACGATGGACGACAACATCAAGGGAGCACGCGTTTCGCATCTGGCCGTACCGTAGTGCAACTACTAGGGCAGTCCCTCCGTCCCAGAAAAACCAGGTCAGGTTTCCGCAGGCTGTGGAGTGGAAATGGCAGGGCTCAGCAGGACTTGCCAGTTCTCTCTTCTTCAAGATTACCAGTGACGAACCAGTCCAGGAGGGGCTACCGCAGGACAATTCCTAGAGAACATGTCCCAGTTTCTACCTTAGACCAACCAGATTCACATCTAATCGTGGCGCAGGACGTCAAGTCCCTTGTTAGATCTTTCTCGCGTAGCAATCAGGCCCTGTCTGATCTTTACGAAATCGACATACACTGAACCTCGCATCAGGCGAGTGCCGTCCGCAATTCAGCTGTAACAGCCCGATTGCTTCGTAGCACCCGCCAGACCGAGTCCGTCTCTAAACTCCACTACTTGGAGCCTCCTCGTCCTCGACGAGACCGGTATTCTGATAGCTGAAGCGGCCAGGGCACATGCACCGCCCTGTCGCTCCATCTCCCCGCGCAATGATTCAAGCTGAGTGCAAATGGACTGCTCAAACTCCAGTATCCCCACCCCACCCCACCCCTAGAGTGCGGTTGACTGAACATGGGGAACCGGATGTTGGTATTTTGGTATCAGATAGTTGATAAACAAGGTGCAACTTCTGCTGTGCTTGAGGTAAGCCGGGGAGAGTTTCCTCAGCCTGTCCCTCAAATCCCCAAGGACTATTTCAATACGCAGAAGACGTGACCCGAATCTCCTAGGTATTTTGTAAATACCTGTCAAGTCATCAGAGTCGGTATGTTTGTCCCTTCGACCACGAATGGAGTGTGGTCGTGGACAAACTTTTTGGCCGTCCCCAGCCAACGCAGACCAACCGACGCGCACTTGTGGAACCCAAACTCGAGACCCAAAGATCTCGCCGCCCTCGCCAGAGCAACCAGGTTTGCTTGCATTCCCAGCCGTGAAGAGGCTAGGAGCACTAAGTCATCTGCAAAGTCCAACGATGACACCTGCTGGCCCCATAAGGACCCCACATCAGTGGATTAGCCTCAAGATGTAATCCAATGCGACATTGAACAAAACAGGCGAGAGAGGGTACCCTTTGCAGCATACCACCGTTTCTAAAATTCTGCGATAGTCTAGAAAGCTTCGCGGGCCGCTTGGTTGCCACCCCTGCTTAAACTAAATTAATAAGAGAGAAAGAAGCCCATCGTGCGAAACCGAGTCGAAGGCACGCTTGAAGTCGATGAAAGTGACATACAAGTCGCGCCTCCGCTCAAACCTTGTTTCGAAGACCTTCTGCAGAAGGTAAATATTTTGGGACGTAGACCGGCTTGACCTCAACCCAGATTAAAGAGGGGTGTGGTTAACCGCCCCCAATCTCCTAGCCAGGATCTTGTGGAGCAGCCGTACCACAACCGGAAGGACATAGATCGGTCGGAAGTCACCAAAATCCACAGGCTCGGGAACCTTGAGAACGAGCGTAACTCGCCCCCTCAGAAGCCCGGGCTGCGGGTATGCTAGAAGGCCATTAAGGATGTTGAGGAGATCTCCCCGCCTGAAGTTCTCCAGGTCTTGGAAGGAAACTCCATAAGGCACCGTTCCTGCTGAAAGCACCCATCGCCTACTTGAACTCGACGACGGAGATCCACGCGATCAGGCAAAGGACAAGGCCTCAGCATTCTGACCAACCGACATAATTGCGCTGTCGGTCAGTCGCGGCAACTCCTGGCGACGCGTCAGGTATTCGCGCCACTCCTGACACACAGTATCAGGTGGCACCCGATGTTCCACGAACGCTTCCCTGTCCGTGACAAAGCTTAGCGCCTTCGCTTTATCACGGTAATACAGGGATTGGAGTTCAGCCGGTTTAATAAGTATTTCACTCTGTGCGGTGCTCTGTTTGACCCTACACCCGAGTGTGGACGTGAAGAGCGCGTTGTGGTTCCTGTTTGGTTGGTGATATATTCACTACAGGAACATTTCTCGTGTTCTTCTTTTAGTTCGCATCTGGCGCAGTGGCAAACACTAACGCGGTTCATCTGCTTAGGGCCGGTTCAATCCCAGCAAGTCTTGAAATTTACTTAAGGGGTTATTTTTATCAATACCTATTAACACTGCGGTGAGGTGAGGTGTAGAAGGATGAGCAGTTATATATATATGATATTATATATAATATATATATATATAATTATATATATATATATATATATATAATTAATATATATATAATATATATTATATATATTACTGATTATTTAATATATATATATATATATATATATATATAATATAATATATATATAATATTATATATTAATATATATTATATATATATATATATATATATATTATATATATATATATATATATATATATATATATATATAATATATATATATATTATATATATATATATAATATATATATATATATATATTATTACACACATAGTGTATTTCATATATATAATATATATATATATATATATATATATATTATATATATATATATATATATTATATATATAATATATATATATATATATATATATATATATATATATATATATATATATATATGATATATATATATATATATATTTTACAGTTTAAAGAAATATACTCCGAAATATTTAAT
Source organism: Trachelipus rathkii (assembly GCA_015478945.1). Lineage (NCBI taxonomy): Eukaryota > Metazoa > Arthropoda > Malacostraca > Isopoda > Trachelipodidae > Trachelipus > Trachelipus rathkii. The sequence continues at coordinate 8,325 of JABUQX010116142.1, read as the reverse complement.
ATGTTGAATAACTGAAATTTTAGGTCACGTCTATAAAATTAATGATTTGCTCAAAAGAATTTTGCCACCCACGAAAATAATTATCAAGTATTATGTTAAATGATTAATTTGGGCAAATTATAAAGTTTTTATACTAAAATTTTTTGGTATTTGAAATAAATAAAAAATTTGGGTTTTGAAAGGGTTATGGTAGAATTAAAACGTTAAAGAATTTAAGAATTTATTATTAACGATTGTATGTTAGAATGTTAACATATCTTATTTAAGTGGAGATTGATAAAATTTTCAAGTTGAAAAAAAAAAAAAATTAAAATGGCCGCGAAAAGAGAAAACATTGGTGAAGTTCAACTGAAAATGCATATTCAAGTAGATAAGAGAGGACGGCATGAAACTCTTGCATAATCAAAATCTATTACAATTTTTATTAGTGACATTAAAGTATATCAAACAAGATCTTAACTTTCAAACTTTACAAAAAAAAATTGACTACAAAATGAGCGATAGTGACGATATTAAATGAGGTGAACGTGTCAAGAAGCTGTTTAAATCCTATGCAAATTGAGTTGCTATATTTTGAGATAAAAAGAAATTCCGAATTGAATCTCCTTTGAATTCGCAGAATGGCACATTTCAACTATATGTTGATAATGACAAAATAGAACATCAGATTTCATTCAGGTGAGAGGTTTTTTATGAAATCTCATTTTCCTGCGAGAGTAATGGACCCTGTTACTATTTCCATTCTTGGTTACACGAAAAATTCAATTCCTTTTGTTGAAAATGATGAAAAGTTAATTGGGAATATTGATGAAATAAATTATTGGCAAGATACACCAGAGATGAAGCATTTAGTAACTGAACTAATACCTTGTTTTCAACAGGGCTCGCAATGTGCAAATACTAGCTACAAAATTACAGGGTTTACTTGAAAAAAAATGTTTCCCGAATTTATTCTTTGCCGTGAAGAATTTGAGTCACAAAACACCCACGACTGTAAATCCTTTCATTTTGACATACGTATGAAAAAATCTGATCTCTTAGGAGTGAGCATATCGTGAAAGAAAGATAAAAATGATTCTAACTTAAGAAATGCTTTGCCTACCAAGAATGGATTTCAAAAAAAAAGAAAGAAAATAACTCAACTACTGATGAAATCGCAAACATTTATTATAAAAGTGTTTCGACTCTACAGAAAGAACATGAAACCATTTTTTATTTCACATAAAGTATCAACACTTGCCACGACATATTTAGCTTTTAAATAAATACAATTAAATTAGCAGATTCTAAATTTTTATTTTTTTTCAACTTTCATTTTGCTAAGTTTCAATTATTTTAATTCATCCAAGGATATTTTTTATTTTATTTTTTGCATTTAAAGTTAAAACTATTTTTTACTGTCCTACCAAATTTCAATGACTATGTCGTACATAATGCTTTATTAATTTATTAATGCATTATATATATATATATATATATATATATATAATATATATATATATATATATATATCATATATATATATATATATATATATATATATATAAATATATATATATATATATATATATTTATCTAAATATATATAATATTATTTTTTTTGTATATATTTATATATATATATATATATATATATATATATATATATATATATATATATTATATAATTATTTATATATATTTATATATATATATATATATATATATATATATATATATATATATATTATATATAATCACCCACCTTGTCTCCCCAAAAGACAAAAGTAATAGAAGAATATAAAGCAAGTCGAAAAGAAAGCCCAGCCATACCGCCTCCTTTATAACCTTTATTGAGAACCCGCCTCAGTCAGAAAATCCACCCTAGAGCTTCACGTGACCGCGACGGAACCATTCACCATGGGCACCGTCAATTGTAGGGTTTCATCCCTTTGGCCCAACACCCTTACAAAACCCCGCCATTCACTCCTATTATACACCTTTCTTCTAGCCCCTGAAAAACTCACATTCCTCTCCTCCTCTTCTCCATTACTAGTTTACTGACTCAATCCACTTTTTCTTCGGTCTCCCAGCCGGTCGATTCCCAACACACTCACCACTATGCATCCGCTTAACCAACCGACTATCATTGATCCTTTCCACATGACCAAACCATCTCAATGTACTTTCATTTATTCCTCATTTTACTCCTTTCTTCACACCACACAACTCTCTAATACGTTCATTCCTCATTTTATCAATCCTTCTAGAACTTAACACGCCCCTAAGATTGTTCATCAGAACACTAAGTCCCCTTACATCCACTAAGGATTTAATTGCTCCAGCCACCTTCCTACCATTCGCAACTTCCTACTACAATCTGCATCATCCGCTCCCTTTCCATCCAACATATATCTTAAATATTTAAACTCAGAAACTTGTTCCAGTTGCTCACCATGCAGCATAGCTTCATACCAAGGACTGTCCTCACTCGCAACCATAACCTTACTCTTACTTACGTTTACTTTCATATCCCTCTTTTTACACACCCTGCCAAACCCCTTGACCAATTATCTCAAGCTCTCTTCAGATTCGCCAAACAAAACCAAAATCATCCGCATATAATAGGTAGGGCACCATCCACTATCTTCCATTCTCCATCATTCTAACACCTTCCCCAGCCACTTCCACCTCTAATTCTTTCATAACCCCAACCATATACAAATTGAATAACCAGGAGACATAACACATCCCTGCCTCACTCTGCTATTAATATTAAACCAACCACTTTCAACTTTATTAATTCTTACACATGCTTCACTATCGTCATACATATTTTTGATTCCATTCAGAAGCCCACCACCAACACCATATATCACTAACACCTGTCATAGAGCTTCCCTATTAATCTATCATACGCCTGTTGCAAATTCATAAAAGCTAAATACAATTTATTCTTCTTCTCTCTCATTTTCTCAATCATTTGTTTCAATGTAAAGATTGATCCACACATCCTCTACCACTTCTAAACGCCCCTTGTTCTTCACCAATCAGTCCTTCAGTCACTCGACGCACTCTTTCTGCCAAAATACCAGCATATATCTTCCCTACAACACTCAATAAACTAATTCCCCTGTAATTCCTACAGTTATGCTTATCCCCCCTTTACCCTTTATTAAAGGGTACTAATTGCTGCTCTCCTCCAATCCCTTGGAACTATACCCTCCATAAACACTTTGTTACCCAACTTCCAAATCCACTCCATCACCATCTCACCTCCGTTCTTTATCATTTCACCAGTAATTTCATTTATATCTGCAGATTTCCCTTTCATCAACTTTCTCAC
>JABUQX010116141.1:42500-47148 GCA_015478945.1 Trachelipus rathkii | reverse complement strand
TATATATATATATATATATATATATATATATATATATAATATATATATAATATATATATATATATATATATATATAGAAAATATAGGAGCAAATTCTAAGAGCTCTAAGGTAAAGAGAAGATAGAGTGCCAATTTTTGTGTTGAGGGAGTGGGAGGAGAACCAGTGTATGTAACTGGGGTTAGCTGTCGGTTTTCTATAAACAGAAAATTGTATGTTGCTGTTATGAGGAGACCATGTCATAAGAGTGTCAAGAAAAGGAAGTGTGTTATTGTTAGAATGTTCAATAGTAAATTTTATGTTAGGATGTATATTTTTTATGTGAGTCAGAATGTCATTAGGATATCTGTACCAAATAGAGTTAGAGAGAAGGGGATGGGGGAGAATATGAATATTTTAAATTGTTCCAGGAAAATGTTTGAAAAAAAATATGGGGAGAGGGTGAGATTCCAGCTAAGACCATTATTTTGTTTGAAGAATGAGTTGTTAAATTGGAAATTATGTATTGTTATTAAAAATGAGTTGTTTGAGGAGAGGGAAGGGATAAGGAAGTGTAACAGAATTTTCAGTGATGAAACGTTCAAGTAGAGAGATAGTGAAAGGAACAGGTACAGAAGTGAAAAGGGAGACAACATCAAAGCTAAGAAGTTTATGAGTGTTTGTGTTGATGTTTTTTGTTTTAAGAATGAAATCTTCCGTGTTGGTAATATGGGAGGAAGAAATATGTACAAAAAACGACTTTTCAAATTGATCCCATAATGAACAACATGTGGTACACTTCGATGTTTGAGATGATGGGACTGAGAGGGGAGTTGTGTTTATGGCGGTTTTTGAATGCCATAGAATTGGGAAAGTTTGGGGAGAATGGATTTAAGTTCGTTGTGTAGTAAAGGAAAATTTTTTTCACTGTGTTACAGTTTCTTATTAAAAATCTTTTGGGAGGTTTTTAGTGGTTTGTTCGAGAGGTATTATGTGTCTGCTAGAGAATGTTACATTTGTTGGTATACTCAGGTTTATTTGAGAATGACAATATTGTTTCCTTTGTCAGAGCGAGTGATCACATATTGTTGTGTTAAGAGGGAAAGACGAGTGCAGCTGCTAAAAATTTTAAGTACATTTTTTTAAGAGTTAAAGAGTTAAGAATATTGGAAATCAATAGGCCTTTAAAAAAATCCAAATTAAATAGTTGGTTTGAGTTTGAACCTTTCCATATTTCAAAATCAGTGAGAAATCTTATTAGTGGGTCTGATTGTTGTAGAGAAAAGAATAGGCCATACATATCCGAGCAGAATTTTTTGGTCTTTAGATAAATTATGGTCCGATTCGTTGAAGAATTGATCAGGGGCGAGACCAAATTTCAGTTACTTTTTATCTAGATTTTCTAGAATTTCAAATCGTTTTCTCTTCTTTTTGCGAAACAACAACATCCTTTTTATCGTGAGCATAAATTTAAGAGGTCAGCAAATTTCTTCAAGAGGGTTAGGATGGGAGAAATCCAATGATCTGAAAATCCTAAATTTTTTTAATGATTTTCTAAAAGTGGCTTTTATTTCGTATTTTCATGCAAACAATTTTACAATTTAATAAACGACAATTTAAGTCTGGATAATGCGTTCGAAATTGGTTGAATTTAATACTATTAGGCGATCATTGTCTTGGTATTACTAGATTCATAGGCAAGTTTTACAAAATTTGCACGAAATAATGCAGTTTATATATTCATAACAATTTCCTTCTCAAGTTATACTAAGTTTTGTAAGTAATATTAGGCATGGTAGAATAGTAGATGAGAAAGCTAAATCGCTACAAATATTTAAAGTTAATAATGCCTTTTGTAAAGATTTTTAAGGATTGTAACTGATCAGAAGACAATTTTTTTTACTCGTGCCTGAAAGTTGTTCATTAGTCTTAAGGAATTTTAGTCTTTTGACCGTTTTTTCTTTGTGGTGAATTATATGTCGTTAGTCTCTTAAGGTTAATTTACTTTATACTTTGGGTTTTAATACAAAAAAAAAAACAAATTTGATGATATATTAGAACTGTGGTATTAATTGATTTTGTAGTTATACGATGAATACTTTTCAAGTCTGTTAGAAACCATTTTGTTTGGACCTGGTGTTTGTATACTCAAAAAATATTTTTTTTTTTTAAATTTATTATATTAATTGTGACCTTTTTTTTTTATCATTAAAAACTCATAGCTTGCGATAAATGCAATTAAACCCTTGGATTAAGATGTTATTATAATAGTTTACATGAGGTTTTAAACTATTATTTGCGTATTCCTTCATTTGAGTATGGTATTTCCCCTTTTATTTTGTAATAGTTATTAAATTAGTTAATTGTTATTTTTATTTTATATTATTATTATTATTATATTATATTATTATTATTATTATTATGATATTTATATATATTATTATTATTTATTGATTATGTATGTTATTATTATTATTATTTATTAATTATTATATTATTATTATTATTATTATTATATTATCCACTGCATTGAGAAAGGGAAATCGTTATCTTCAACAGATACCCTTCTCCCTCTTTATAATTTTTAGGTTTAGGAAGATGGGGCATAGTATGGTATCTAAAAGCTGAAGCACGTACTTCATGTTTCCCACTCTTGTCTTTACCTTTTATCCAAGTTTATGAATGGCTAGGGCATAGGTATGGTATCCTAAGCTGAAGACGGACCTCATGGTTCCACTCTTGGTCTTGCTTTTATCCAAGTAGGAAGATGCGGGCATGATATGGTATCTACTCATTAGGTGACTGGTGCAAGACAGAATTTCCATTAGCTTCAACTTGCTACTCATTTTTTCCTTAAAGAAGGAAGGATGTTGAAGATTCTCTTTCTTCTCTCTCTTGAAGTACCAGTGGAAAACCATTTAATTGGCAATATAAAAACTTTAATTTTTTTTTTTTATCTTTTATTCACCTGGTTAAGACAACATTTTTATTTATTTTTATTTATATGATTTTAAATGGTATTAATTCCGGAAAGGAATATGAAATAACAATTTCTGTCTGTGCATCTGGACATTATTTTAGAAAAGCGAAAATGGTTTAATTTTTTAATTTATGATTGGTAAGTGTGTATTGGTTCCTGTATATATCATATATCTACAAAAAAATAAACTAACACACTAGTGGGTTATGATACGTTTAAATAGGTTATGCTGAGTTTACGTTAGGTATACATAGATTTAAACTTTTTAATTTCTAATTAGCTTCTTCGTATTACAACCTTTTGAAGCGACTGGCAACTTTATCTTGTTTATGCTTATAGTTCAAAAAAATACCTTCTAAAGTTGTGAAAAATACAAAAAATTTAACTCCATTACCTTTTTGGTGAAAGATCCTACTGAATAGCATATTATATATATATATATATATATAATATATATAATAGATAATTTACTATATAATATATATATATATATATATATATATATATACTATATATATATATATATAGCCAGCCTCCCGAAAGGCCAACATGCTCGTAACTAAAAAACTATAAACAGCTGCAAGAGAAAAAAAACATTTTTGATTTCAGCAAAGCAATTTCATCGATGAAACTTAAAAAAATATTTTATTCTAATATTTATTAATAACACCTTAAAATTAGTATAATCTTAGGCTGGCAGCGTATGCTCTCTTAACCTTCCATTTCTGCAGTAGTACGAGAGCAAAATTCCAAATATTGTTTTTTTTTTTATGCTCTTAGAGAAAATGTTAATTTTTTTTATTCCTTTTAGGGGGTTCAAGCCAGAGGGACAGAGAGGGGGACTTCGTCCCCCCGCGGTCCCCAGTAGGCGATGAAAACAACCGACTCTTTATCTTTTCTGCGTTTACAACTTGGGATATCTTTTAGCTTAAAAAAAACGACAGTTGCAACCTTTACGTTCCCTCAAAAAGGATCATTATCATTACAGATTTTCCAACATTTTAATATTTAAAACTTTTTAAAAGTGTTTTTTATTAGTTTTTTTAATTTAGGGGTAAAAATGTCTCCTGATAATAAAATTTTTATTTTATTTCTGTAGCTGTTATAGTTTTTTGTTACATGCATGTTCCTTTCGGGAGGCTGACCATATATATATATATATATATATTATATAATATATATATATTAATTATATTTATATATATATATATATATATATATATATATATATATATTATATATATAATATAATATATATTTATATATATAAAATTTACATTAAATAAATTAATAGTTACTGTTTTAAAATACACACTCTCTTTTAAGATTGATAGAAAACGTGATTTCGAAACATTAAGTTTATAAATAAAATTATTTTGTAAAATTTAAATGCGATTTTCAATTATATATATATATATATATATATATATATATATATATATATATATATATATATTATATATATAATATATATATATATATATATATATATATATATATATATATATATATATATATATATATATATATATATATATATATATATTAGTGATGGACCTGATGTCAAAATTTGACTGTTTGCGGATGCGGATCTTATTAAGAGGATGCGCGATGCGGTATGCCGTATCTTAAAGTAGATGAGGATTCGGATGCTTACTCTTTGAAGTTTGAATTAAAATTATTATATACTA
>JABUQX010116141.1:27500-37500 GCA_015478945.1 Trachelipus rathkii | reverse complement strand
ATAGAATAGTTTCAAATAAATAATAAGTGAACTCAATACTTAGAACACCTGATTTCCACGTAACTTTAATTAAGGACGGATCCTGTTGATCCCCAACTCCGGTGGAAAACTGACGAAAAGTGTTTCAAGACCTGTGTTTCACACCTCACTCCAAACTACGATTTCCAGGATGGTAGTGAGTGCTACAAGGGCACCCTCAGACACTTCTTTTATAGGGAGTGCTATACCGGCACCCTCCAATTCTTCTATGTTATAGGGAGTGCTATACCGCCACCCTCCAAGTCTTCTTTATTATAGGGAGTGCTATATCGGCACCCTCCAAGTCTTCTTTATTATAGGGAGTGCTATATCGGCACCCTCAAGTCTTCTTTATATAGTGGAGTTGCTATATTCGGCACCCTCAACTACTTCTTTGACCTTCACACCGCCGAAGCTCCACCAATGACTCTGGAGCCGCTACACCCGTCTCCACCAATAACACTGGATCCACACACCAGCTTTGCACCGGATCCACAACAGGTTCTCCAACAGGTTTGCACCAGGTCTCCAACCGGTCCTTAAACAAAAAAAATACCTATATATATATTCTAATACGTATAGTAATAATAATAAATAATCATAAAGACGAAACCAATAACGACAATAATAATAATAATAATAATAATAAAAATAATAATAATAATAATAATAATAATAATAATAATAATAATAATAATAATAATAATAATAATAATAATAATAATAATAATAATAATAATAATAATAAATAATAATAATAATAATAATAATAATAATAAATATAAATAGTAGCCCTGCTACAACCTATATACATCACATACGTACAACAACAGTTACTATATTCACTTTTGTGCGCGTCCATTCACACTCGCAAATACACTAATAAAATAAAGATGAAGTTTAATAATAATAATAATAATAATAATAATAATAATAATAATAATAATAATAATAATAATAATAATAATAATAATAATAATAATAATAATAATAAAATATATACTATACACCTTACTTCTCACCTACGTTTTCCCAAATTTTCTATACCTATTTTAAGCAACCATTTATGCTTCATCATTGCTCCGCCAAAATATATTACTCGATATATTATACAACCCACACTCCCGTTAGTAATACCAAATATGTTATACAGAACCTTACTTCTAATTTCTATCACCAATCAACTAACGCACGTCCGAAACCTTCAAAACTATATTTTCATTAAAGAATCCAACAAAGTTATTTTTATCGTCTAAAATGTTTGCGTACATAACCTAACTCAACTGACCCAAATATTATATCAGTTTACTTTACCCAAAATACTCCAAAAATCATATCAACCTATTTTACAACTAATATTACGTTTATAAAGACACCATATTCTACTAGCAGATTGCGTTAACGCAACCTAACCTATATTCATAATACAAATACTGTACCTACTCAAATTAACTTTACTCACACCTAAATATTTCACTTTCTGAACTTAACGCAACCTAACCTATATTTATAATACAAATATTGTACCTACTCAACTTTACTCACACCTAAATATTTCACTTTCTGAACTTAACGCAACCTAACTTATATTTCCTATAAAGATTCTCCGTATTAAATTTCAACTCTAAACCTCTTTTATTGCTCTCAAATGCGTTATCGAAACCTACATTATTTCCTTAATCCAAATTGACACGCTTTAATATTTAAATCCAACTCTATATTGTCGATGCTAACTTTACACAAATTCTGATGAAAAATACAATTGAATTTCACTGATATCTACATCCTTTAAACTTTTAAAGTATCAAATTTTTTACTATCATAGAAATTTACTATACACAAGTTATAATTTTAAATATACACAATTCAACTTAACTTACCCGATTTCACGGGACACGAAACCTCCAAGATAGTTTCCACTCAACAAAGCAAGATAGTTTCCAACAACAAAGCACTTTTTTATCAAGAATAAACTTTGCTGTTAACCATTACTTTAATGATGACAACTTTTTGACAAAGATCCAATTTAAGAATCACTTGAACTTTTAAAGACTTGTTGCTCACAAAACCATCCAAGAATAAATATCCTTTCCTCTCGAAATCCTTCGTATTTAAATTTGCATTCGGGGAGCTAGTTGGTTTATCAACCAACTATCATACAACTCCCCCTCCAAGATTGTATCACAATCTTCAAAAGAAAAAAAAATCAACAACCAATACCACTAAATAACCACTGAACCTCACTTCATTTGTCCCGTTGATGCCCTTCTTCGTGCCTCAGTTCTCCTTTCATATTCAATGACCCTCCTCATCACATTTGGCTGTTCTGGCACAGGTCCTCTCGACCTGGTCATTGGTACCGTATACACATCCGAATCCGATAAACTCTTTTCTTGCCCCTCACATCCAGTACCTATCATCATTGCATCAGGTACCTCACCCACTTCCAATAACTCATCATATATAGACCGTGGTCTATATTCGGAACCCTCCGGACTGGTCACCATGATGTTGACCTCTTCTACACCTTCTATCTGCTCCACCACTGGTTCCTCTACTTCTTGTTGTATGACCGAGTCCACCTCTTGACCTTTATTAGAGTCCACCTCCTGATTCATAGTTGGTTCCACTTCCTGCTCCATAATGAAGTCTACTTCGTCACCACTCTTGTCACTGATATGGACTCCCAACGAATAGCTATTTTCCGGAAACCTTAGTGATTTTTCAAATTTGCTAATATCATAATCGCTTTCCATACCACCATCCACCTCCTCTTCATCGAACCAGTCACGATACTCACTAGCATCGATGGGTGAAAGCACCGTACCGGAATCTTCCGTTTGGGTTCCTTTAGTCTCACCTACAAGTACCTCCGTTTGTACCGCTACACTCTTTTTGCCACCTCCTTCTTTCATTGCCATCTGTTTCAACAAACGCCAAGCTTCTTTGATTTTCGATCCTTGCTTCTTTGGAACTTTCAATTCTGGTGATGTTCGTCTGTACCGTGGTACATACTCCATTGTCATTTCTGGTACCTCTTCCACTTCTTCCACCTCTAACTGATGTTCTTTTGGATCCCAATCCACCTCTTCACACTTGAAGTATTGTCTCAAATACTCTGGGGGATCCGCCCAAACCTTCAAATGGGAGTAATGCACTCTTGCAGTCTTAGTTTTACCCTTAATATCGTACGACATACCTCCTGAAATAACCTTAGTTATCGTAAACGGACCCTCATACTTCTCACTCAATTTTCTGTTCAGACTCCTATCCACTGTAACAATTTTTCTTTTCACTCTCACCCCTACCGCGTACGGTAACCAATTTGGGTGTCCTTCACGCCACTTCTCCTGCTGATCTCTCGGAATCGGTACCACTTTACCCTTCTCATGCTTCTCCACCATCAATTTTTCCACTGGGGACACTCCAAGCTCTGCATGCTTTGTATTGTTATACACAAGCACCGCTCTTGGCAGACAACTGTCCCAATCAATGTTTTTCTCCATGATACTTCTCAGGAATTCAGCAAAGGTCCTATTTGCACGCTCCACAGCCCCGTTACTCGCTGGCTTATACGGGCTGCTGTAGATGTGTTCTATTCCATACTCTTGAAGCATTTTCTCAAACCTACCACTTCTAAACTCCACCCCGTTATCCGTTAACACTTTATAAGGTGGCCGCACAAACGCTGGTAACATCTGGAATTCGAAAGCGTCGGCCACACTTCCTGCCGACTTATCCTTCAACGGTTTCACCGCCGCCCACTTACTACAATGGTCCACTGCGACCAAGCAAGCCACGTTACCTCTTCTTGTTTTTGGCATCGCCATCACATCCACTGCTACTAACTCAAACGGGTTCCTGACCTCTATCTTCCACATAGGTGGGAATACTACTTGATGGTCGATTTTATTTAGCTGACACTTTGGACAAGTTCTACAAACCTCTTGTACCACCGATGACATTCTCGGGTGCCACACATATTTGGACACCAATTCCATTAACTTGTCCCTTCCAACGTGCGCCATGTTTCTATGTGTTACCACACACACACTAACCAACTGTTGGAACCCAATGACTGCGCTAAAATACTTTGTTCCCATCCTCTTCACCAAAATGGACCCGTTCATTCGAAAGTCGTCTCGATACCGATAAAATTCTTTAAGAAGCACATCTCCTTTCGTTATCAACTGCTTCCTTCTCACCTTTTGTCTCAGTGTCCTTACTACCTCTGATCTTTCTTGCAGCCTAGTGATGTCATGAACCGATATTATGTTATCTACACCTCCACCTTGAACCATTACGTTATACACTCCCACTGTTGTCAGAAATGTATCACTTACATTATCTGCATCATCACCGTGACAAATTATCCCTTCACCAAAGTCCAATTCTGCCTCCACTTCCTTTAAATAGTTCAAACCCAACGACATACATGCCGGAATGTACCCATTCTGTACCACAGCTAATGGCAACACAACCCGCCGATACAAGGTACTAATTTCAATTTCTACAGCCATGTTACACTCCACAATACCTGTAGTGACTCCATTAAGTGTCAATTTTATTGACCATTTCCTTCGAATATGCCCGAAATTCTCCAGGTCTTGAACTACACCTTCTTGTATCAGACTTATGACTGCACCTGTATCTAAAAACGCACACTTGCGTACCTCACCAATACAAACCTCCTGCCAAGCTACACCTCCCAATACATGGTTGCAACTTAATCGTGATATATGGCACCTCTCCCGCATCATCAAGTTTATGTCCAGACCTTCATCTGTACCATAATGCACCAAGTTATTTCCAGGATCCTCACTTAACTCATTTTCGGAATCCTCTACTTCCTCTTCCTCCTGTTGTAACTCTTCCTGAGATGGGAGTTCATCAACCATGATGTTCCTATTATTACTGTTAAATGTTCCGTCGTTTCTTAAAGGGTTAAAATGTGTACCACCAAGCACCTGTATGTGTACACTTTTAAGATTTTCTTTCTTTCCCACTTTAGGACCCAAGTACACCACCGAGCAACATGTACCATGATGCAACCACATCTTCACCTTAAACATGTCACTTGCCACTAACAACACTTCTGGTACCGGTTCTCTACCAGGCATCCTCAATGCTTCAAATACTTTAACGACTTCTGTTTCTTCTCTACACCATACAACTTCCGTTCTTCTATGAGTGTATCCATTAATGTCTCTCTTAACACCTTGTGATTTTGTACGGTACCCTGTACCTGCACATCCTCCAACACAGCCTTTAAACTAATAAATAAGGAGTCCGCTCCACCGGGAACTAATTTCATTATGGTTAACCCTCCAGGAAGGGCATATGGATCAGCTGGTTCTTCATCCCGATCTTCACTTCTATGGCACCTGGACCAAGTGTCCGCAAAAATGTTATCCTTACCCGGGTAATACCGCACCTCGAAACTGTACTCACTTAAATCGTCTAATACCCGTGCCAGTTTACTATCAATCAATTTCATAGTATGTAAATATACTAGAGGTCGGTGGTCGGTATATAAAATAAAATTCTGACCCAACAAAAATGATCTAAAACTTTTCACCCCCCACCTGATTGCAAGAAGTTCTCTTTCGATAGTTGAGGCTCTTCTCTCACAAGAATTGAATGAATGTGAATTAAAAGCAATCACCCTTCTCTCACCTCCTTGTTCCTGGCACAGCCCAGCTCCCATACCAAATCCACTAGCGTCCACAAATAACTCTAACTGTTTGGCCTCTGGTGAAAAATTCGGAAACGCCAACTCCACCGACTCCTTCATTCTCTCTTTTAGTTCCATAAACGCCTTTGTTCTCTCATTCCGTCCACACTATCGGATCTTTCCTTTTACCACCAGTTAATGCACTAAGAGGTGCCGCTACCTCTGAACAGTTCCTTATAAACTTCCGCTGAAAGTTTATCATACCTAGGTACCTCCTCAATTCTCCGATGTTACTTGGTTTTTCTAGTTTATCAATTTGGGCCATAAACTCTGGGAGCTTCCTAATACCTGTACGACCAATAATATGGCCCAAAAACTGTACCTCTTTTTGCACCCATTACACTTACTAACTTTCACCTTCACGTTAGTTTCACAAAACCGCTGCAGTACCTGTTCTATTAACACCAGATGTTCCTTAAACTCTCCTGAAATCAATAATACATCGTCAACATATACCACCACTCTATCTTTACTGAACCCCGAAAGTATTCTCTGCATTTCCCGTTGGAATGCCGCAGGTCCGTTTTTCAAGCCAAAGCTTAACCTTTTGAAACGGTACTGCCCACTGACAGTCGAAAAAGCTGTAAAATTTCTACTACCCTCCTCCAAGTTCATCTGGTAGTAACCTTTTACTAAATCCAAACTTGTAAAATACTGAGCACCGTGACAACCAAAAACTGTTTCTGTGATGTTCGCCATGGGGAACCTATCCGCCTCTGTCACCTTGTTAAGCCTTCTATAGTCGACACACAGTCTGAGTGTCCCATCTTTCTTTCGTATTGGCACTACCGGTGAGCTCCACTCTGCAGCACACGGCTCCACTATATCTCGTAAACACAACTCCTTTACCTGATGTTCAATTTCTTCATTTGTTCTCTGATCAAACCTCCTGGCCCGTTGATATATAGGGGTATAATCGTGAAGTTTGATCCTATACGGTGTCATTGATGTCTCACTGACATCCACGTCACTTCTACTAAATACTTTGCGTTGTCTCCACAGTACCTCTAAAATCTGCTCAATCTGTTCTGGTGACAGTTCTTCCATAAATTTTATCTCGGTCCTTAATTTCTCTTTCGTCCACTCCTGTTCAGTACTGGATGGACCTGACAACTCTTGCACTGTGGTGTTTACAGTACACACACTGGTTTCATAACTTCTCAACCTGTCTTCATCTACTACTAAATGTGCTGTACCTACTTGCTCACCTTTACCTAATTTTAACTGACCGGGTGTCAACTTCTTTAACAATACAGTACCTCCTTTCTCTACCCACTTCACCAACCCTGGTATGATTTTAAATTGTTTGTTGTAACCTCTTTTACCCCCTTCTATACCTTCCAGTAACAACTCTTCTGGCTTTGTACTGTACCCTCCATCATGATTCCTTGGTTTTATCTGTTTAGACCTCCATTCTACCTTAACTGCCTCCCAATCATCCTTCTTAAGTACTGTTTCTTCTACCATATACACAGGCAACGAGGTTACCACCCTTATACAGTCTTTTGATCCATCCATCAAATACACCTGCTCTTTGACACCATGGTCACCATACCTCTTAAATGATCCGTCTACAGTATTAAGCTTAATATTATTCTTTACTAGAAACGGCATCCCTAATATCACACCCTCCTTCAACTTTTTAACCACTATGAAATCCGACTGACCATAGCTGATTTCATCAATAGTGATCCTCAACGTTGCGGTGCGGTGTGAATCTAAACACAGCTGTGGATCACCCACACCTCTTAACCTCATTACCTTATTCACTACTACCGGATTTGTGATCCTTGAAAGTTCACTTTCCCCGATCAAACAATATTGGGCTCCTGAATCTACTGTCGAAATCATCTCCACACCATCAAGTTTTATCATCACCCTCAACAACGGTGCCATTTTTAAACTTTCAGGACCCGTGACCTGCATATTACCTGTAGTATGATACACTCCTGTTGTTATGTCCGTTGTAACCATACTTCGTACCTTTTGTATCCGCTGAGGCAATGGACCAAGTACTCCTTCATCTTGACTCATCACAAACTCTCTTGCCTCAGGGTTCGGCACCCACCCACCTTGACTAACCGGGATACTTTGTGGACACATTATGCTGGGGGTTGGCTCCGACACGTCCCGGGCAATGGCGGAGCAGGTTCGTTTCCCGAACCTGGTGGTTTGTTCTTCTTCCACTCATCAAATTCCTTCTTCAATGGACAAGCTTGTCCCCAATGTCCAACCTCTCCACAAAAGAAACACTTCTTTTCCACTGTTCTTGGAACACCTTGTTCTTGCTCCCCATTGTCATTTCTACGCTGGAACCCGTGACCCATCCTTGCTCCACAATCCATGAGCTTATGCTCATTGCTGCCGCATCCTAGGCACCACCCTCTGAACCTCCAACAATCTCTCTTTACGTGACCCACTTTGTCACAATGATGGCACATTATTCTTTGCCCACTGTATGACCTACTACTCCTTCTACTATACTCCCTTGGTCCATCGTTCCGTTGCGGTGCCGGTCTCCCATAACGGACCTGGTTCGCATACGTCCTCCTCTGGTTGCCCTCTTGTTGGATGGCTGCCCATATAGGAATAGCTTCAGCTTCTGGTTCCGATTGATCTTCTAGTTCATCTTCTTCTTGGGCCCAACTCACCATATCCTTCCACCGTACCTTCATACTCTCCTTCTCACTTCCCATCCGTAACTTAAACCTTCTGGCCACTTTTTTTGGCAAGCAGTTCACGAACTGTTTCTTCAGGATTCCGGTATCCCTCTGATCTTCCTCTGTTGCTGCCTCATACGTTGTCTGCATGCGCAGAGCAAACTCTGCGATCTTTTCATTTTTTCTAATTTCCATCTTCCAGAATTCCTTCTGAAGATCCATCACCTCACTATCCTTCTCCTCTTTACACCAGCTACGCAGCCTTGATACGATGGTTACATACTTCACTTTCGCTCTGTATATACTATAATATGTTCTTAGTGGGCCACCCTCCAAAAAGCTCCTCAATTCAACAGCCCACCGATTCTTGTCCTTTCCAAGCTGTTCCTTTGCGTACCTCTCAAAGTCTTCAATGAAGGCATCGAAGGTCTGTACCTTATCACGTCCGTACTTTAAGGGTTTTACTGCTTTTGTATTGGCTCTACTGTAAGTGCGCATCACTTCCAAAAGTTCACCAGCCAATATGATGAGCACTCTGTTAACTGCCATACCGGGTTCCATACCCGATTCTTCAAGTTCCACCAACCTCTTTAACCACAACTTACCACCTTTATCTAACTCACTGTCACCTTCTGACTCTACTTCTGTCACCGAACTATCATCTACCGTATACTTTCTCACATGTCTTCTTCTTTTGTTCCTCCTTCTCTTCTTCTTGCCACCACCTTCACTTTCAGTTTCACTTCTATTATCAAAGATGTCATCATCGTTCTCCTCATAATCCTCTTCCCTATACCTCAGTGCATACTGCACTTTTGGTTTTATCTTACCTATCTCCTTCTTTCTTACTGATTGTTCTACATTTGACTTCTCTTTTCTTTTGTCACCCTGTTGCTGTACCGTACTATTGTTCACCTCAACCTGTTGCTCTATACCAGGGTTTCCTATCTTTGTTTCTAGAGCCTGTGAACATCCATCCAATACTGCTTTTACGCTACCTAAATCTAAATCCTCTGCCTCTGCTATTAACACCTGTTGTAATTCATTTAATAGAGCCATTGCTCTTAATCCTCCTTTGGCACCTCCATCATTTTCTTTGTCAGTACCCACCATACTGCTTCTTTACTATATCAATTTATACAGATGAACAATACGCGAGAACAAAAAAAATTTTTTCAAAAAAATTTCTTTTATCAGTGTGGTGTGTTGTAATCCCCACCCAAATGTAAATTCGAAAATGTATATTATATAATAAATCAATTGGGTACCACTGTGTGTATGTACCAAAAAAAAAATATATACACCACTCCCACACCCAAATAGTAGCAAAAAAAAAAAAAAAATGCACAGAAAAATATCAAAAAAATAATCAGTTGGGTACCACTGTGTATGTGGGTAATTATTAAAGTAAAATATATAAATAAATAAATAAAATTTCACAGCTAAATATCAAAGAGTTCAAATTTCAAAAAGCTCATACCACTTAAATAAAAATTCAATTCAAATAAATAACTTAATGATTAAATAAATTAGTTCTCTAGGAGCCTCACTGAAATATATATAATCGAAGATCAAAAAAAATTTAAGG
>JABUQX010116141.1:20000-22500 GCA_015478945.1 Trachelipus rathkii | reverse complement strand
ATCATATCTTTGATTACGAAGATACGCTGTATCAATGCCAAACAATCCAAAACTTAATCTAAAATTAGATCACCCAATCCTGTTCCTGTTAAATCACATGTAGGAAAAAAATTTAGAAAAACTTCACATAGTTTTAGTGTATCAGTATTAACATATCTAGCACAAATGGAAACTTGCTCAACGCCGGAGATATCCGAAGTTTCATCTACGAGAGCTGCAAAACATTTAGACTTGTTCACAGTGTCAACAACTTGCCTCAACAAAATAGCATTGCATGCTTCTATTATGGAATTTTGAATTTGTGGACTAAGATATTTATAACCCTCTCCCTCTAAAGAAGTCTGCAGACTGGCATCACCTTTTGCTCTATACCGTAGTATTTCCCGAAAATTTCCTTCATTATTCTTTGGTTCTTCTGACATAGATATTTTACCAGAATCTCGATGTCCACGAAGAGCCAATTCTTGCCGACCACATAGTAACACTGTTTCAATTATTGGAACGAGTCGTTTTCTGTTTTTCAATACTTGTTGCTGTCTTTCCTTAATTATTCTGTTTTGAATTGACAGTTCAGGCCTTTCCCATGCTTGCTCAAAACTCTCAGCATCAGCAACACAATCTATGTGGTATTTTAACGAAGCATGGCGGGTAAATTTTTCAATTGCCTTTTTCCAATTGGAGAAACCTTTCTTAACACCAGCCCTTCCTCTAGAAAATAATACACAATATTTGCAGTATGCACTATTTTCCATCGCTGCAATATTTTACAATAAATAAATATATACTAACCAAGGAAAGCGTTTCAGCCAATGATACTGAAAGCGAAGTATGTAGGTTCTCTTTTCTTCATTTTCTGTAGAGTGTACTTTTTGTGTGTGTTCTGTACCGGGAAAAGTAAAATCTTCAGTTGGTTTCCATACGTTGTCTAAAATTTCCCGTATTTCGCCAGAAGATCTTTGTGAGCGGTTCTGGTTTATGTACAAGCCTATATCATTAAGTCCGGATTCGTGCTCCACAGATGTGGAAGCTTCGGGTGCTAAAGTATTAAAAGGTTCTGTAGTTTTATAAGAAGCACTAGAAATTTCATTAGTCCTCGTTTTTTGCTTTTTTATTAAAAATTTTTGAAATTGAAAGCTGCTGTTTAACCCTTTTTTCAGCCATTTTTAAATACTGGTTCGACTATATTAATAACTATTAACACGGGAACACCATAGAAAAATGAATATTCGCAGATAATAATAATAATAATAATAATAATAATAATAATAATAATAATAATAATAATAATAATAATAATAATAATAATAATAATAATAATAATAATCTTTCAAGACTATGAAAAGCAACAACTAAATGAATAATATTGCCCTTTCAAAAATTAGGTTTCAAACGAAAAATCATGAAGTGTATTTAGGCCTATTTAATTTTTAAATTGCAAGTTTTATTTTATCAAGCAACACAATTACACATACAGTAATTATTTAATTACCACTTTTAATTAATAGCAGTTAGCGGCACTTAATTAAATTTCAAATATATTTTTACTATTACAGGATAGCACAGCAAACAATTTTTACACCATTACTTCAGCATAAACGATAGATGACTAATACTTATTAAATGAGAGTGACTTTTCGAGTCTTCAAAAAAGCTGATTGCACAAAATATGAATTTCTCGTACACTTCAGGAAGCTTGATTTTCAAACGATTTACTTCATTAATAATAATAATAATAATAATAATAATATAATAATAATAATAATAATAATAATAATAATAATAATAATAAATAATAATATAATAATAATAATAATAATAATAATAATAATAATAATAATAATAAATAATATAATTATAATAATAAAAGATATTAATGGCAAGAAGCTCTGGGGGGTGATCTGACACCCATATCCCGCCCCCATAATTACGCCATGTATATATATTAGAGTTTTATGCATGGTGTATGTATTTTGGTGGTGAAAATATAATTATATAATACTATATTATATTATATATAATATATATATATATATATTATATCTATTAGTGATGCTGAGATGTCATATTTTTCGATCCGGCGGATGCGGATGCGGATGCGGATGTTTGATTTTAAAATCGCGGATGCGGATGCGGATGCGATGTTTAATATTATATGAATATATATATATATATAATATATAGAGCTATATATATATATATATATATATATTATATATATATATAATATCGATTTTATTTCCACAATCTATTAATATATTTGTTACCAGGGTGCGGGATGGGAACCCAACTCAAATGGACCCCATCAACCTCTTTCCCTAAACCTCCACCTTAATGAAAGAGATTTTACATGGATTATATACTTTTGCACTGTATCGAAATTCAAATATGGGAAGGTTGTGCTTGAGAGACATCAATTTTTCTGCCTTTCTGCTGAGAGTCTGCTTTCTCTTTTCTATCATATATTAGCCCATCCAACAGCATTGCCCTAAATAATCTCTCA
>JABUQX010116141.1:12500-15000 GCA_015478945.1 Trachelipus rathkii | reverse complement strand
ATATGTGTATATACAGTTATAATATAAGATTTAGAAATATATATAATATATATATATATATATATATATATATATATAATATAATATATATATATATAAATTAAGTTATCAACTTCACCAAATAAATGTTCCACTGGTACTTCAAGAGAGACGAAAAAAGAGATCTTCAACAATCCTTCTTCTGGGGAAAAAATGAGCACAAAGGTGAAACTATGGAATCCATCTTCGGTTCACAACCATGCCATGCCCCATCTTCATAAACCTCGATAAAAGGTAAAGACAAGAGTGGAACCATGAAGTCCGTCTTCAGCTTAGGATACCATACTATGCCCCATCTTCCTAAACCTAAAAAAATATAAAGAGGGGGAGGCATTTGGTTGAAGATAAAGGATTTTCCCTTGTCATGAAGGGAATAATAATAATTGAATTGAAAATGCTTTATTCAGAAAATAACAATATACATTTTTAAGTTTAACATTATTAACAATTTTTAGTTGTAGTAAATACAAAACTTAATGGTATACAATTTCTGAAGGGGGCTACTAATTGCAACACAATGTTGTGTCCTATGAGCCCCAAAATAATGTAAATATAATTAAATTTAAAATTTAAGTAACTGGGTTTAAGGATTGAGCTGAATGTAATCCCAAAACGAATATTAATACAATTTGAATACATAATATTAGCAAAATAATAAGAATCAGTGCAATAATAATATCAATAATAATATTTATAAATATAAAAAGGAACAAGTTTAAAAATTATGAAAATAATAATTATAAATAATACTATATAATAATATAATAATAATAATAATAATATAAAATATATTAATCATAATATAATAATAATATAATAATAATAATAATAATAATAATAATAATAATAATAATAATAATAATAATAATAATAATAATAATAATAATAATAATAATAATAATAATAATAATAATAAATAATAATATAATAATAATAATAATAATAATAATAATATATAATAATAATAATAATAAAATAATTAACAGTCAATATAATAATAATAATAATAAATATAATAATATAATAAATATATAATATAATAATAATATAATAATAATAATAATAGACAATGATAATACTACTAATAATAGTATAATAACAATCATAATATTTGTAATAATAGTAATAATAATAAATAATTAATATAATAAATAATAATAATAATAATAATAATAATAATAATAATAATAATAATAATAATATAAATAATATATAATAATAATAATAATAATAATAATAATAATAATTATAATAATAATAATATAAAAATAGAAAAATAACAATTAACTAATTTAATAACTAAATTACAGAATAAAAGGGGAGTACCGATTATAAATGAAGGAAATACCGCATAATAGTTTAAACCTCATGTAAACTAATTTATATAACATCTTAATCCAAGGGTTTATTACATTTATCAAGTATGAGTTTTTAATGATAAAAAAAAGGTCACAATTAATATAATAAATTTAAAAAAATATTTGAGTTATTATCACTCACCAAAGGTCCAACAAAAAATGGTTTCTAAACACTTTGTTGAAAAAGTCTTCATCGATAACACAAATTCATTAATATCATAACGTTCAATAATTAATCACAAATATGTTTTTTTGTATTAAAACCAAAGTAATAAAGTAAATTAACATTAAGGGGACTAAAGGAATATCCTTCACACCCAACAAGAAAAAAAGAGTCTGAAAGACTAAAAGTCCTTTAAAGACTAATGACTCAACTTTCACGCAACGAGTAAAAAAAGTCAAGTGCGAGAAAAAGGAATTCAAATTTATCTTTTATACTGGTCCAAGTCGACCGAAAGTAATTCTTAAAAGAACGCTCACATTTTGAGCTGCAATCTCTAAAAATATGTGTTTTCAAGGCAAAGGGTTTTATTATTCATTTAATATACATTCGTATGTTAATTTATTTTTGTTGATATTTTGTTTTTTTTTTTTTTTTTTAACATTTGTTTCAAGAACAAATCCGGCAGAGCCCCATTCGCAAGGAGGGGGTGTTGAACGTCTCAAATATTCATCTAACAAATTACGCAGATGAGCACAGATGCAAGCTTTAAAGTGAGAAAGATCAAATTGAGTAGGAAACACAGAAGATGGAAGAGAATTGCACAGAACAGAGGTGACTGGAAAAGAAGTAAGAACCACTGGAAACAGCAAGGATTAAGAAATATCAACACAAAACTGATGTGCCGACACAGCACTTGTGCTACGATGGCGTCGTAAAGGTGGTGGTAACCGAGTGGAAAGTTTCCCTCTAGCACTGCCAACACGGTACTATAAGAAAAGAGATTAAAACATCTGCGCATCGCAATCGGCGCCGCAAAGAATAGAGGGTCAGTGAACTAGAAAGTACAGGACAGTTTATAAGCTTTTTGGCCTTTGACTCGAATCCTATCAAAAACCGGGTGAAACCAGGCCCCCTCCCCAGATATGAGAGCAGTAACTCA
>JABUQX010116141.1:0-2500 GCA_015478945.1 Trachelipus rathkii | reverse complement strand
ATGCCATCTTTTTGCCCAAAATAGTTGCAAAACTGTCTCTGTCTGCCTCTAAGTGAACTAATGTTTACACCTTTCTCTAATAGATTCCAGCCCTGAAGCCTAGAAGCCAGCAATTCTGAGTCTATTTGTGAGAGTTTTAGATCTCGTACAAGATCGTTAAGCTCCTCCTGTGTGATTTCATGATGTGAACATGTCATATATGTTGATTGTTCAAAGTCAGGATCCGATAGCTTGTGTCATGATCGGAGAGTTCATCCTCTGAGTCAACAGTAAATTCATCAGGAGTTGTAGGTACAGGAAGTTCATCTGAATGAGGAACTGGACGCATTGCGGTGTGTAGGTTTGGATACTGAATACAATGTTTGGATTTTGAAGGGAACCCCTGCACATTTGTCAAACAGAAGTAACAATCCGTTACGTGATTTGTGGGTTCTCGCCAAATCATAGGTACAGCAAATTTCATGTGGCTACGTTTTCCTTTAACAGTTCTCCAGATTCTGGAACATGATTGCAGCATACATGTGGGAAGAGCCCAGGACTTATCCTGGTCCCCAACTTTACATCCAAAGTACAATTCATAAGCCTTTCTAATTAATAGTGAAAAGCTACATTGTCGCGTCTTAAATGTAAGTTCTCCACACACATAACAAAATAGGTTAGGGCTATTTTTACACTGATATGGCATTATAAAGAACTTGACAGCATATAATACTTTTGTTATAATAATTATTTCCTATTATTATGTTACAGCAATATTATAATTTCGAATATAAACCTGAAAATAGAATAAATATATATATATAATATATATATATTATATATATTATTAATTTATAAATATATTTATATATATATATATATATATATATATATATAATATATATTATATATATATATATATATATATATATATATTATATATATATATATATATATATATATATATATTATATATATATATATATATATATATATATATATATATATATAATATATATATATATATATATATATTATAATTACACATATACTCTTCTCATTACAACACTAGTACACCTCACAATACCCAAACCATACTGAACAACATACAAAAGCACGTGGTAGTAAACATCTGCTAATAAGAAAATGGGAAATGGTGTAGTTGCCAAATTCGCCAATTTCACCAATTTGAAACGTGGTAGACAAAAATTAAGCACAAATCTGTTCTTTTCACGTAAGAATATACAAGAAACACATTTCCATGTTGTACAGTGTAATCAGCAAACACTTGTTTGTCATCCTCTCGTAATAACTCTGAAGAGAGTATTGATATCCTCAGACAATGACAGTCAAGGGATAAAAATGATGAGAGTGACGATATTGAGAATTGAGATCTTTTCTCCTCTAAATTTATGGTTCGGTTACAATTGTTATTAATGATGGAGAAAATTAACATCGTAAATGGAAAACTATTTGTTTGCCTATCACTTGTTAATTCTGATAAACCTTGGAACATGAATATCAGACGTGCTAAGCGTGTTTGCACAAAACATAAATGATCCTACAATCGTTAGTTTTCTTTGCTTTAAAAAAAAAAAAAAAACTTTTGTAAACCTGCCTTTCCTACTCATTTGCTCTGATGAATCTGTAGCTAATACTCCTACTGAAGGGATATTTATATATATATATATATATATATATTATATATATATATATATATATATATATATATATATATATATATATGATAAATAATATATATATTATTTTTTTAAATAAAGAGTATATATATATATATATATAATATATATATTTATATTATATAATATATATATATATTATATATATATATATATATTTTATATATTTATATATATAAAAGCTAATTTTTTTTTTCAAATACATTTATTTTTCGAATATGTGAGAGGAACTGGTGCGGTGCGGTGTCGGATCCAAAGGCCCGCACACGCCCGCATCGCACCGCACCGTAATTTTTTCTCGTGCTCCGCACCGCACCGCACTTTTATTTTTTCTTCCGCACCGCACCGCACCGCACCAGGCCGCTGAAATTTTCATGCGCACCGCACCGCACCGAAATGAGCCACCACGCACCGCACCGCAACCGCCCCGGTGCGTCGGCCAACCCTAATCTTACATATATACATATATCGTTATATATTTATATATCATATATATATATTAATATATAATTATATTATATATATATAATATATATATATATATTATATATATATATTTGTCCATTATTATATATATATATTATATATATATATATAAAAAAAAGAGTATGAATATATATATATATATATATATATATATATATATATATATATATATATATATATATATATATATATATATATATAATATAATATAATATATATATATATATATATATTATTATATATATTATTCTAAAAACTTTTAACTTTAGAATATTTGGAGTAAGACCATTTAGAAATTTTTTATTAAAAGCTTCATTTTGGCTTTTTGTTTGGTT
>JABUQX010116140.1:0-2500 GCA_015478945.1 Trachelipus rathkii | reverse complement strand
CTATATTCTACTCTAGACAATTCCGGAATTATTTCTACTACTCCACTTCTCTCAACCTTATTTACGCCCCTAGCATTGTAATTTTCTTTTAAAGATGCTCTCTCTCTCTCTCTCTCTCTCTCTCTCTCTCTCTCTCTCTCTCTCTCTCTCTCTCTCTCTCTCTCTCTCTCTCTCTCTCTCTCTGAACTTAAAACTAAGCAAGGGAACGGTCTTGATAGTATTCCTCCTGTGTTTCTCATAACTTCTGCTTCGGAGGTGGCACTTTACCTTATCATTTCAATCTTTGCGTGTTCTATTAGTGGGCATAAAATTTTAACCGTAGAATATATAATAATGTCTCTTTGTAGGCTTGTATATTTGGGGATGGATGCATATTTCTCAATTAGGAGTTATTTAGTCTTTCTCATACATAATTCATACCGTTTCGTGCAAAGACCAATTCATCCCAAAATTTTATTGCGTTAAGTCATAAAAGAAAAATCGATCTAACTTTTTTAATGTTTATGCAATCAGTATGAAATTATTTAGCATATAATTATTGAGTTAGATACAAAATCTTTATTCAGATATATATATAGTATATATATATATACTATATTCACTTGAAATATTTTATAATATATATTATATATATACTATACTTATATATATACCGTATATATATATATACTACGATATATATATATACTATATATATAGTACTATAATATAGTTGGTGGCAAAGTTCAATTCTCCAAATGCTTTCTTCGTTTCGTGGTCTTATACGAAATATTGCGATAACTTTTTTTAATATTCATCCAATCAACAGGAAATTTTTAGCACATGTGTAATTGGACGATATACGCATTGTTTATTTAGATTAATTTTTTGTGTACCCAACCGTTTTGTGGCTATTCCTGGGAAAATTTAATTTTTTTTTATTTTCCTGTGAACAGTGGAAAAACGGTTGGGTATTCAAAAAAATTAATCTTAAGAAAAAATATTTGCATTGCCCAATTATACATGCCCTGAATATTTCATATAGATCGGATGAATATTAAAAAAGTTATCGTGATTTTTCATTTATGATCGCAAAATGAAAATTATAGCGAATTTGCACTTTTCCACGAAGTTGTATGAATTATGGAGAACTAAAAGTTTTAAATGAATATTTTATCTCTATATATTTCAAGCTTAAATTCATTTCAATAAATTGTGTAGGAGGAATTTAGTAATTAAAAAGAATTTATACTTAATTCTTTCATTCTAGAATGATAAGTGCTAATTCATATAGGTTCGAATCAATAGGGTCGATGAAATCGTTCTCCTAATAATAGGTCAATGAAATTTCACCTATTTTCAACTTTCATCAAGTGGAATTAATTAATGGGGTATGCGATTTGACATTTACAAATTTTCTTTTCACCCTATGGATCTTGGGACGCCATAACATATTATATATATATATATATATATATATATATATTTAAGTTAATATATATATATATATATATATATATATATATATATATATATATATATATATATATATATATATATATATATATATATATATATATATATATATAATGCAATATCATACTTGGTCGATTTTAAAAGTCATTACACCGCACATAGGGATTCATTTATCGATGATATAAGTGAGCAATTTATATGAACAGCTTGCTATTTCACGGGCCTATATGGTTACCATTGTTTTAAAGACAAATTGCAATACGTTTACCCTAGTCGTTGTGAACAGGCAATAACAAAACCTGGAGATATTTGTGCAAATGCGTCGGTCATGCGATCCTTTAAATGGTTCATGTCCCCTATTCCTTCGCGATGCACGATGGCTTTCAAATGCCCCCAAAGATGGAAATCAAGTGGGGACGGATCGGGGGATTGGGGAGGCCACTCAACTGGGCCACGCCTACCGATCCACGCATCTGGAAATGTCTGATCAAACCACTGACGCACCTGCAGATTATAATGTGATTGGACCCCGTCCTGCTGGAAGTAAAGTGTTGAGTTATCGTCCTCGTGTAGTAGTGCTGGGGGTATTTGGTCCTGCAACATGGTGAGATACCTGTCGCCATTAAGGTTACCATCAACAAATATTTTCCCAATGATTCTATCACCCCATATCCCAGTCCACACCATCACCTTCCCAGCACCTTGCATCTTCGTTGGACACATTCAGTGGGGGTTAGCATCACACCAGTAACTCATGTTTTGCCGATTAACCTCTCCATTAACGTAAAAGTTAGCCTCGTCGGTAAACAAGACATTCGTTGTAAAGGTTGCGTCGTCATGCAATTTCCTTGAAGCTCATTCGCAAAACTCCAGCCATCTATCAGGGTCATTCTCACTAAGGTGGTGTAGCATCTGCAATTTGTACGGATGCCACCTAATTTGCCTTTAACATGCGCGTGACACTCGGTTCACTCACCCCAACGTCAGCATCCAATCGACGTGTACTTCTACAAGGGCTCTGCGTTATTGCTGCGAGAACTGTGAC
>JABUQX010116139.1:25000-36430 GCA_015478945.1 Trachelipus rathkii | reverse complement strand
CGAAAAAAATTGGTGCAATATAATCGATTATCGGTTAATAAAGTAGAAAAAACGACAAATACTCAAAAGTTCGCATTATTTATTGCTTTAGTTAGTCAACAGAGACCTCAAATATTCTAGAAAATATCAGTTTCTTCTGGGATTTTGTTAATTCTGTAAGTTGCTTCACGAATTCAGCCCCCAATTGTCTCCAATCAGTTTAATAGTGATCCTTGCAAGCGCGTTCAAAATCCAGAATATCCTGCATGAATTGCTCCGTAATGCTCCTCGGAGTACACCCCACCCCCCTGTTCTCCTTAATTAGCAGATCAAAGGTATGGATTTTCTTGAGGAATTCCTGCAGCCCATTTTTGCCGTAGTTCGCACCATTCTCAACAACTCCTCATCTTTTCGGCCTTGTGATTCCCAAGGAAGCTACGAACCACTGCAACAAAGCTGTTCCAAGGCTGCTTTTTCTTCGCTAGTCACCTTCTTCTGTGAAAAAATCTTGCCTTGTAGCTTTTTTTGTAGTCAGACGAAGGACACCGCGGCTTTTGACTTTGCCTAAGACAGCTTAGAAGAGCTTGTTAGAGATGAAGGCTTGAAGATTTTCTATATATAGAGCTGTACAAACTGTTTCGTGAGACGCTTAATTTATGTGTAGTGAGGAAACTATTTTCTGGGGGCTCCACAGAGACTCGCCCACGTTGAACATGTGTTCCCGCACCTGAATCCGTGAGCTGTTGGCTAATCCCTCCTTTAGTAGGTTCTACGGAGCCCTGTTGTGCCCAGAAGACAAGAAGCTAACCATGGTATATACAAGTGTTTGGATAAAAGCTGCCTTGGGAGGACCCAGTCGGGAAGGCCCATCAACTTGGAAACTGTCCGATAAACTTCCCATTGGGTTCTTCCATATTCCAAGAACTTAACAATAGCTTCACGCTGCTGTCGTTTCCTGCTTTTGGCTCCAAGCGTAGTGAGCCAGAGGAAGGATGCGGTTGATACATGTTCCCGTATTAATGAAGTAGCACCAGCTTGAGACTGTCGATGAGCTATCAACAAAGGAGCGCCCCGAGGAGTTAACAGCCAATTCCAGTGCATCAGACAAACCTTTCACATTGTGGCAAAAACAAAGGCCCATCGGTTGACTTGTTTGTTGAAAAAATGTTGTTTTGAAATAGAGTGTAGATTTTCTCCTGACTTGGGCTTTCACCACTTTCATGTAACAAATTCCACTGCTTTTGAGTCTCGGACGTCGAAATGGTTGTAAGAACAAATCTCTTGATCGACATATGGGTTTCTCTCCTCCAGCCTATACCATATCAGGCATTCGAAGCAACTTGATCGTTTTCTGATCTTGCTAGCTTTCTTTCTGGAAAGGATGACCAGTCATTCCCTTTGGAGGAATGGTACATGGGAGCTCGAGGAGAGTGTTGGCATTGTGGCAATGGATGACGGAAGTGTTGGAAATAGTGAAAGCAGGCGCTTTTTGCCAATTCGAACTACTGGAACGGCTCCACCAAACAGAAGAAGCAATTTGATCGGAGATGGTCAGTGGATTCTTCCAAATTCGTGGAGATACGAATCTTTCTTTGGCTCTATTTCCCTCCCTTTTTTACCAACCTTGGCGAAGAGAAATGTTCTATCTTTCACCCATGTTCATTAAAAAATATAGCATGAATAAATTTCAAACTTCACTAAAGATCCATAGTATCAAATTAAGAACAAGCAAAAATATATATCTATAATTATATATATATAATTATATATAATATTTTATATATATATATTATAGTTATATATTTATATATATATATATATAAATTATTATATAAACAGTGAGGAATATAGAACGGGTGTGGTTCTCTCGTCTCTCGAGTCACCTTGTCGATATATAACAAGTACGAGTATATATATATTTATATATTAAATTATATAATAATATAGATATATATATTAAATATTTGAATATAAAATAATTATATATTAATTATATATATATATATATAATATTTATCATATATATTAATATAATATATATATATTATAGATAATATATATATATTATATATATATCATATATATAATATATATATATATAATATATATGTAGTCTTTCTAGAGTTTTGTTCTTTCTGATCCAAACATTCGCAGGGTGAAAATGATGCCCATTGCTTGTCTTTAGTCGCCCAACAGCACAGACAGTGCCAAAATATGCTTATAAGTCTCGCACATTTTGAGACATGCATGCACAGGGTACTGTTTTGCTTTTCCTTCATAAATTCACACTGTCAGACCAGTCTGCCTGATCATTGACTTCGATGCCATCAGTGCTGAGTATGCACTATATCAATGACAACATTCTCCACCTTGAACAGCTACTAGAAGACTGATGAACTAATCAACTAACTATATTGATACTTGAGCTTACGTTTTCTTATTCATTCGGATACTAAGTTCCGAAATTAAAAAGATTATTGTCGTTGTTGTATTTTTTTTAAAAGTATCGTAATTTCTCTGAAAGCGAGGTAGATCAAGATTTGAAAACAGCGATGGTCAAGGTAACGAAGCAGGAATTTGTATTGAATGGATAATATTATTTTTCCTTGTCACCTACACAGAAGTAATTAGGAAACGACGCTTTCAAGGCAATGACAAAATAAAATTATTTTTTTGTTACGTAGTGAATTATTGCTTCCTAAGTTTCTATCGATACGTTTCGTTTGAAAGTATATGTCAACGGAAAATATAAGAAGGAAGATTGTTCCTGATTTTATCAGAAGAGGTAATGATAGAATGTGTCATCGGTTGAGTTTGACATCAGAAAAATATACGAGAATTTATCTCACTAACTCAAATTAGATATTAAATCAGAAAAATATACGACGAGGGATTTCTCTAACTCAAATGAGGAGTATTCAGAAGGGCTGTGTTCATGTAATTGCCATATTATGTGGTGAGTAATGTAACAGTTCTATAAATAGAAAAAGATTGTAGAAAATTGTGAGAGTGGAATAATTGATGTCGAAAAGCTTTAGATTCGACCCTTTCAATAAGATCTATCGGTGAAAGTCAGGCAGTGGTGCCTCTAAAGAACAAATTTGGTGGTGGAGGACAAAATTGGTGGTGATGGTGACTGGTGGGTCTGTTAATAACAATAATAAAATAACAATAACAATTTTCAATAGCTGCAAAAGAAGAATTTATGCTTTTCCTGCTATTGAAAACCATCATTATTATTATCCTCCTTATTTCAACTTCCTTGCATTTGCAGCTAAACCCCTCCAAAATAAAAAAAAAAAGGAAAAAAAAATATGTGCTCTAAAATCGCCACTGAGTGGAACCACTGCAGATATCAGATACGAACTCCATGCGAGGATGAAGGCGACCTTTGTACAGAGCAAGAAACTGGGATGGCGTGCAGAAGAAGTTCAGAAAGCATATCAGAGAGCCTTATTTTTTTGACCTATTAGAATCTTATTCACTACTGAACTTAAGAAAGATCTCCAGAAAATGAAATACCAAAAAATATCATTAATAATTGTCAGGTTTGAGATGCATGTTTTGCTTTCGAAGAAGTTTTAGTATCGAGAAAGGTTTCTAGTAATAGACAGATTAATCACTTAGGGATTTTAAACATTGAAAATACAATGTATCTATGATACAATATAAATCGAGAGGATATATATAATATTATATATAATATTATCATTATATAATAAAATTATATATATATAATATTAATAATAATATTATAATTAAATTTATTAAATATAATAATATATATAATTTACTTTAATATTAAATATATACTAAATATTTTAGTTGTGATTATATACAACACAGTCGCAGTGTTGTGAAGCTCTAGGATGTATTTTGGCTGGGATCACGGTGTTCCCTTTAGGCAATGGGTACTGCGGTACTGGGGACTTGGGACCTTGGAGACTGGGACTCTTTCATTTGATTTCATGTTTCTTCTACCAAAAACTACTCTGCTTGTTGGTGCAATTCTTGCGCAACACATTTAAATGTTTGGAGATCAGAAGATGAGGGTATAGAAAGACAAGAGTATTATATATTATATATATACTATTATATATATAATATATATATTTATTATATATATATTATATATATTATTATTAAAATATTATATATATTAATATTATATTATATTATAATATATATATATATATATATATTATATAGTATAATATATATATACTACTCGTCAAAAAATACGCACCAACTAGGGGTTAAGTGCCACTCGCAGAAACGGGATGCCCTTACCCCATGAAAAACCCCACACCAAACACAGACGACGCATCGTGTAACATGTAACCAATCCCGCGAGAATTCGCTTCACTACATGGTCGTCACCGAGATAAATTTAGGAAAACATAAAACACCGTAACTAGACCTGGAGAGGTGGTGATAGGTTATGTTGGGGTATAATTTCGAACGTGAGGGATCTTATTCACGTCGAAATACGATAACATGGAGAGAATTTGGATAGTGCCGTCAGGTGCGTTCAACTTCAGAGATCAGTGCCGTGCAATAAACAACACTCCACCCGAAGGATTCCAAGGGTACGCACGTGGTCTGGTTCCGTGTAGTCAGCGCACACAACGACTGAGGGGCCCACGTACCAGAAACCCTGCACACATGATCCACACCCGTGGAAGACGAATTTAGCGTTTGCGGCATTCATTACAGAGCGCCACAACAACGGCACGACATCTGCAAATACACTGGCGGGAGGTACACTGCCAGGTGAGTGACAATACAGTGCTTCGACGTCTTGCGGAACATAAATTCCGGGCCCGGAGGCTGGCCGATTAGGATCCACCGCACACCACGGCGCATCGAAGGGCGCCGGACTGGCATTGCCCAAGAACACATCCATTCGACGATCGCGATTGGGCAGATGGCTGCATCATTTAACGGACGAGTAGAGGGTGTCGTCCCGTACGCCTCGGACAGGCTTGCTACGAGTATAGCCGAGAGCCGACGGAGAGTGTCGCGCAAAGGCAATGTGCGCATGGTCTGGCGCCGATTGAAGTGTGTGTCGTTATGTCTGGGGAGGACACCCTTTATCGGGCCCTACGCAGTTGCACATGCTCGATGGAGGCATCTACAGCCTAAGGTTTTATTATCACAGACATCCTCGGAACCATATGCATGTCAATATGCCCCCTACATCGGTGACTCTTTCATCCTAACTGCAAAGACCCACCAAGTTTCCAATGTGTGAGACGACTACCGTTAGGGCGGTGTCAAATTACGGTGTTGGTGGTCGCATGTAGTCCGGACCTAACCCCAATCAAACATTGTGGATTTTACCTGAAACGCAGATCCGACAGCTGCAAACCCCTCCATGACCCTTCCCGTTCTGCGACAGGCAGCGCACGAAGGCATGGATCAAATCACTTGTCCAGGACAAATCGCTCACTCATCGAGAGCATGCCAGGACTGTGTCAGGCAGTCATTCGTGCCAGAGAGGGTCATAGTATTGAGACAGACCCAACAACCCCCGCGGCCGTCGCCGTACTACCAACATTGTGTGTTTGTGCGCCGAACCTTCGAACCCTACTGCGAGATCCTTTGGCTGCACCTTGGCGTCACACTCTATCAACCTACGGTTTCTTTGGGGAGATCAATATGTTTGTCATTGTCCAAAAAGTGTCTTCGCGTTCTTGAACCTTTTACCCTTACTTCGCCACGTACCTTGTGGTGCGTTAATTTTGCGTAGTATATTTATATTATAATTATATATATATATATTATTATAATTTATAATATATATATAATATATTATATATATATATTATTATATATTATATATATATTATAATTAGTATATCGTATATATTATATATATATATATTTTTATATATTATATTATTATATAATTTATATATATATATTATATTAATTAATATATATATATATATATATATATTTATATATTATATTATATATATAATATAAAAATTTATATAATATTTTACTGGACCAGAATGAGTCCACGTTTTCAGTTGGTGCGTTAATTTGAGAGTAATATATATATATATATTATATATATTACATTATATATATATATATATATATATTATATTATATATTATTTATATATTTATAATATATATATTATAATATATGAGGAAGGGCCCAGCCATCATAAGCTTTCTGTTTAAATATATATATATATGATATTATATCTAATAATTATTATTATATATTATATTAATTATATATATATATATATAATATATATAATATATTAATATTAATTATCATATATATTATTATTTTATATTTATATATATATAATATATTAATATTATTTATATTAATTATTATTTTATAATATATTATAATATAATTATATTATATAAATTATTTATTATAATACTATATATTTATATATTATATAATATATAATTATCATATATATGGTAATATATATAATATATAATATATATAATTATATATTATTTATATTATTAATTACTTATATATATATTAATATTATTTTAATAATATATAATATTATATATATATATATATATATATAAATTTGCAAAATGATAATAATTTTAATAATAATAATAATAATATATAATATAATAATATAATAATGAATAATAATAATATAATAATTTTAAAATTTTTTTTAGACTCATCTTCCACCTCCATTGCGTCGCACTCGTAGCACAAGGGGTGCCCTCGCCTCGCACGAATTTTGCGGTGAGCATTGAAAACCCTAGACTCGTTCGTTGCGGTGCCTCCTTCTTTCCAGCCATTCTGTTCTGTGTGAATCTTGCCATCTTTCTGTTTTTCCAACTGTATTTTATCTTCCTCTCTTTAAAGCCCACGTCTGCCTCACCCGACGAGATTTGCGTTAGGCTTGGGCTTGGGTGGGTTTTTCTGTATTTTATATTTTCTGCCCCCTCCTTGAAAAGAGCCTAGCCCGTGAGTGGTGGTAAAAAAGAAAAAGAAAAAAAAAGATTTTATAAACATTTTGCATTGTAAATAAGGTGCATTTTATATATATTTTTTTTTAATTAATATATATATTATATATATATATATATATATATATATATTATATAATATATTTAATATATAATATTATATTATTATATATATATATAATATTATTATATATATATATAAATATATACTATTATATATATATATTAATATTATTTATATAATATATATAATTATATTATATATATATAATAATTATATTTAAATATATTATTATTTATATATATATACATATATATATATTATATATATTATATATAATATAATAATATATATATTGATAGTAATAGATTATCAGCATTCAGTTAAGCTAAAGCCGATTAATTTGCTAAAATCAACTCAAATGCCGAAGCGACAATTGAATCCAGCAACGCCTCATGTGTTAAAAGATGAACTTCTTTTCTAGAAAATAAAGTTAGATATCTAGTTTATGAAAAAAATGGAAGGAAATTACATTCTAATAATAAAGTTTTAGTTTAATGGAAGTGACATAATTAATAACATAAAAGTTTAGTAGTTGGAATTATTAATCTATTATAAGTTTAGTAAGTAAATATTATTATATATTAAAAAATTTAATATTCTTTAAAGGTGTGTAACTCACCTTATAAATATAATAGTTTTCATTACCGACAAAATTGTAGAAAATTTTTTGCTGTTTTTTAGGTGATATTTGGAGTGTAGAGCGACAACTTTCATCGTCCATATCCTCAAAAACGTAGCAATAGTTAACAGGGAAAAAGGAATACCATGTTGAATCTGGCAAATCCTATATGGCTCTTGTGAAAATCAGCATCCAGTTAAGCTAAAGCCGATTATTTATTTGTTAAAATTACTAATCGAACACAGTGAACAGCAACGCCTCATCAGTGTTAAAGATTGAACTTTTTTTTCTAATAAGTTAGATAGCTAGTTATTGAAAAATAATGGAAGTGAAATGAATTACTAATATAAGTTTAGTTTAATGGAAAGTGAAATAAATTTGAATTATAAAAATTTAGTGAGGGTGAAATTATTCATATTATAAGATTTAGTTAAGTTAATTTAATAATATCTAAAAAAAAAAATTTATATTCTTAAAGGTGTGAAAGCTCACTAAGTTAATTAAGTTTATTTTACCGACAAAAATGTGAAATTTTTTGTTTATTATAATAGAATTTCTTACCGAAAAATTGTGAAATTTGTTTTTTAGGTGATATTTGGTTTAGAACGACAACTATCATCGATCCATATCTCAAAACCTACAAACGTTACAGGAAATTAGGAATACATTGTTGGGATCCTGGCAAAATTTTATTCCGAAAACTGTAAAAAAAAAAAAAAAAAAAAAAAAAAAAAAAAAAACATATCTCAAACTACCAATGCTACAGCGAAAAGGAAAATTTTGGGAATCAAAATTCTTGAAAATTATTGTTAGAGCAATGTAAAAAATAAATAAATAAATAAATAAAATAAATATTGGCTATATATATATATTAATTTTGTACATTATATAATATATAATAATATATATATAATATCTATATATATATTTTATATCATATAATAATATATATTATATATATAATAATTATATTTGTAAAGGTATTACACGGCAAATTAGGGGCTCGAGCCGACGGGGAAACACAGGGGGGGACGTTTCCATACCGTAGGGGAGGGGCGAGGAACCCCCGCGACATCCAAATACCAAAGAGCAGGGGATTCCGGAAGACCCTCCCCGGGAGGGGGGAATTAGTCCTACCCCCGTAGTTCCCCGCGAAGGCCGAGAGGACCCCAACTCTGCATCGGTGCCGGTATACCTTGGTCTTTTTAGTAAGAAAAAAAAAAGCAAAAATTACAATAGAACAGTCTTTATTTTTTAACGAGCAGTACCAATAAAATGTCTCTTTAAATAGGCTCGTCTAATCATATACTTTAATTCTTAGCCAATAATATTTTTAATTTTTTTATCTTTTTTTAAAATTTTCCTATCTAAAATTTACCAGGATTCCAAAAATGTATTCTTTTTCGCTGTAGCTATGGTAGTTTTTATATATATATTATATCTAATATATTAATATATATATTATATATATATATATATAATATAATATTATATATATATAATATATATATATATATATATCCATTTTACATTTTTCGCCCTCAATTGGACCAGATTCCAGCAATGTATCAGTTCCTGTTGGCTAGTGTAGTTTGAGATATGGAGTAGCATGATAGTTGTACGCTCTAAACATTACATCCACATATAATAATATATATATTAATATAATATAATATATATATATATATATATATATATATATATATTATATATATATATATATTAATATAAATATATATATATTATATAAATATTCTATATATTATTAATAGCCCGTCTTGATTGCCGTCATAATTATTCTTAAAAACTAAAGCTTTTATAAAACACTAAATTATCGTCAATCGTCTATTAAATCGTCAATTGTCAAAAAAAAAAAAAAAAAAAAAAAAAAAAAAAAAAAAAAAAAATTACATATTCCATAGAAACACTACAGCGAAAGCCGAAAAGGAATACATTTTTTTGGAATCTTCGTAAGACAGTATCATTTTTTTGTATGCTCAAAAAAAAAAAATAAATAAAAATTATTGTTAATATTATAGTTAATGTTAGTTAGGCCGTTATTAGAGACCTCATGGTTTTTCGTAAAAATAAATGACTTTCTATTAAATCTTGCTTTATACGGCACACTAGGGGCTCGAGCCGACGGGCATAGGGGGGGACGTTTCCATACCCCGTAGGGGAGGGCGGAGAACCCCGCGACACACCCAAATACCAAAGAGCGGCGGTTCCGGACCTCCCTGGAGGGGGGGAATTAGTCCTACCCCGTAGTTCCCCGGAAGCCCGAGAGACCCCGACTCCTGATCGGTCGGTTATACCCTTGGGTTATTCTTTATAAAAAAAAAATAGCAAATTAATAGAACAGTCTATTTATTTTAACAGATAAACCAATAAGGATCTCTAATAGGCCTTCTAATCATAATTAATTAATATAAAATAATTTTTTTTTTTTAATTTTTTTTCTGTATCTGAAATTTACCAAGATTCCAAAAATGTACCTGTTAGCTAGACTATTTGTTAGTTTATTTGAGACTATTAATTTTTGTTTTTTTTTTTTTTTTTTTTTTTTTTTTTTTTTTTTTATATTACATTGCAGGGCAAACTCTGACCAGCATTCCAGCCAATGTATTCGTTTTACTGTGCGATATGACTTTAAGATACATTGACGCTATCCAGACGCTGACAATATATTATATTTAATGATATATATATATACTATAATATAATATAATATATATTATATATATTATATATTATTATTTTATATATATTATATAATATATATAATATATATATTATTATATATTATTTTATATATAATATATTATATATAATATATATTATAATTATATATATATATTATATATATAATTAAATTATAAATTTATATTATAATATATATATAGTATTATTATTATATAAATATTTATATATATATTATATATATATATATTATTATATATATTATATAATTAATATATAATATATTAGTATTATTCTCTGTCTTCAATTTGTGCGTATGTGTGGTGTCTATGAACTTTCAGTCAAAGTTCTACTTCTTAGACTTGCCAATAAATTCATTCTTGTCTTTTATTATATCTTAAATGTTCTTTTAACATATATTCTACGAATTTGTGAGTTTCAAAATAAAATAAATTCTCTCTTCTAATTTTCATCTTATAAATAATTTTTGTGGAAAATTTTAATATTCACCATTACAAGTTGCATTTCTCTATTTCTGAAGATACGGTTGTGAAGTTGTCTACTTATAGGCACTCCGTAAAACTATTGAGCAGTTAACACAGCCATCTAGTATTCAAACTATCTAGTATTTATGATTGCCATTAAAATATACTAGACAACATCCTAGGCCATTACCTAAATTCTACCTTCTTATTAAACTATTTCTTCTCTGGTTTTATTCAACTACTTTTTCACTCTTTGAGGTATTTTCCATACACCCTTTCTGAGGCCAGATGATATTCTACCTGGGAACTCCTAGGTTACAAGAACAACCAACCAAAGTCAGTCAGCGACAACATGCTCACATGTTCACGCTCATTTTGCTTCATTCGACCACCTTTTCATCTCGGCATTTTGTTTTATGTCTTCAAATCTTCCTAAACAAAGACCAACCAATGGCAAGGAGACGCTCTTAGTATTATGGAACTGCTCTCCGACAAGGTTTCCGGTCTTATTGGCAGGAGTGGTTGGCGAGTGATCAGCGATCGGTGAAACTTAGAATTATAAAGTCGAACGTTGGTGAGTGGTTTTCTTCTCACCGGCGAAAGTGC
>JABUQX010116139.1:12500-20000 GCA_015478945.1 Trachelipus rathkii | reverse complement strand
ATTTTAGCGTTTGTAGCCCTATTTAGTTCTATATTTTAATTTTAATAATAAATCTTAATGTTTGTTGCTTAAAAAATAAATGTAAAAAAAGAGAAAAAAAAAAAAAAAAAAAAAAAAAAAAAAAAAAAAAAAAAAAAAAAAAAAAAAAAAAAAAAAAAAAAAAAAAAAATAAAAAATAAAAAAAAAAAAAAAAAAAAAATAAAGATAGCATATTAGAATATAACAATATCACCATTCTTCTTAATGTGCCTAGTTTATTAGGAAATAGAGACTCGGCATCTTTGTCATTTATTAATATAGTATCGTCAGCAATGATACTGAAAAGCGTCATTGAGAGTTTGAACAGATCATTTGTATATAGGGTAAATAGAAATGGTCCAAGAATTGAGCCTGGCGTACGCCGCGTAAGATGTTTGAAGCGTGGCGAGTAGTTCATTTAGTTTACGTATAGATCTCTTGTCTTAAGTAGCTTTGTAAACCCATTGTAAGTTGTTCCTTCAAAAACCCTTTTGTTCATTTGACTTAGTATAGTCATGATCAATCATGTCAAAAACTTTTGTGAAATCTAATAATAATAACAGGGAGGAGTCTTTATTTTCTATATTTGTAAAGTTTTTCGGTTAAGCAAATGAGGGCATCAGCAGTTGAGCGTCCTTTTTTAAATCCAAATTGTGAATCACTGAGAATGTTGTTTGATATAAAATAATAATAATAATAAAATAATAATAATAATAATAATAATAATAATAATAATAATAAATAATAAAATATTAATATTCTCCACATTTCTTCTCCAATGGTTTGTTGCCACGGCGCCTGAGGCCCCTCAGAACTGTCCAATCGCCAACAGACGAGCGAAGCCTCTCTGGGTGGAATTGCCGAATCGGGATCTGACGGAGGGATGCCGCAGCAGCTTTCTACATGGAGGCCTTGGGACAAAACGCTAAGTTTACTTTCCAATAAGTCAAGGTATGGCTAAAAGAACATACAATTGAACATATAAGCAAAAAGTAAGCAGTACACATAACACATCAGAAATATAGTTTTTTGTTTTTTTTTTTTTTTTTTCTACAAATAACAAGCATACACATTAACATAGAGTGAAGACAATCGTGGATACAAAATAGTATGCATAACTATGAACGTTTATAAACAAAAGCATGTATACTACAAAGCTTATACTGCACATGGGCATATATATATAACACACATGTTGTCAAACAAGAAAGGCATTACAATCAATGTAACATATCTGTATTGTATCATGCAAACAACGACAGAATTTTTCGTGAGTATATAAACAAATATGAGCACCACACAACACACATGAACATATATATAAACCACGCATTGACGAAAAAACACAACATATCAAATATAAAAAACATGCTGCACACAAAGAAAAAACAATCATATAACGTACATGCAACTCACACACAAAATACAGCACACACACACACCATGTTCAATCGAGCATGTCTTTTAACAGCTTTTGTGTTTGTTAACATGAAATATTTGATTATCTTATGGTGATGATTTGAGAAGCACAAATTCTAATTGAAATTATAAAATTATAATAATTATTTCGTTATTTATTTATTTATTTTATTATTTATTTATTTATTTATCTATTTATTATTTATTTATTATTATTTGTATTTATTAATATTCATTTGTTTTGCTATTTATTTTTATAACAAAAACTATTCGCATTATTAAAACTCTTACTGAAAAAATTGTTCTAAATCAGTTCAAAATTTTAAGTAGATATATAATAATATATATATATATATATATATATATATAATATATAAATATAGGTATATATTAATATATATATATTAGTATATATAATAAATATATATATATATATAATAATATATAATCAGGCGTAAATATAGGGTAGGCGGGTAGGTAGCTCTACCCAATATGTTTTTAGGTTTTAAATTATTGAAATTAAATTGTAAAAAAGTATACAAAAAAGTATTTAAGTTTTATATAAAGTTATAAAAGAAGCTATTTGCAATCATAAAATTAAAAAAAAACAACACAATAATAAATAGCTATTATTAATTATTAAATCATGAGAAATTCTCGCTCCTACTTCTGATTTAATAGTAAAATTATGGTACCCCATGGCGACGAATGACGTCATTATTCGATCGTCAACATATAAAGAGCGGACTAGTCTGTCCTACCTATAATAATCGATAAAATAATCGATGATATATATGAAATCTTTCGTTCTCGATCTTCCCGTAAATATGTACGAAATATGTGGCTTGTGGCAGTTTCTTTAAAATTTTTGAATCGAATGAGTCTGATTGTTCTGATATTGAATATTAATTTTATATAGCTTCATTTAAGTGGTATTTAGCATTATATACATAAAATTAAGTGAAATAATGCATAATGGAGAAAGTGTAGATTTTATATTAAAGAAAAAATGCTTTAAAACTTATCTATAAAACGAGAGCTCTATTTTAAAAAAATGATAGGCCTAAGAAATTACTCAATTGGAATGTGATTTAAAATTAAGTATTTGGTAAATTTAATGTAAACAAGCTTTTCATACAAATAAATAGGTACGTATTATAATTATTAAAATATGTTTTTGATGTTTTCGTTAGCGACGATACATAATATAATATATATATATATATATACTATATATATATATATATATATATATATATATATATATATATATATATATATATATATATATATCTTGTGCATATAATATATATATCAGTGCGTACTGAAGAATACACATTGGGTAGCAGAGTTGTATATATAATAGTATATAGTGATAATATATAGTATATATATATATATATATAATATATATATATATATGATTATATATAATATATATAATATATATGATATATAATATAATATATTATATATATATATATATAATATACAAACGAAACATCCAAAAACAGATTTTTAATAATTATAATACGTACCTATTTATTTGTATAAAAGCTTGTTTTCATTATATTTACCAAATACTAATTTTAAATCACATTCCAATTGAGTAATTTCTTAGGCCTATCATTTTTTTAAAATAGAGCTCTCGTTTTATAGATAAGTTTTAAAGCGTTTTTTCTTTAATATAAAATCTACACACTCCATTATTCATTATTTCACTTAATTTTATGTATATAATGCTAAATACCACTTAAATAAAGCTATATAAAATTAATATTCAATATCAGATCAATCAGACTCATTCGATACAAAAATTTCAAAGAAACTGCCACAAGCCACATATTTCGTACATATTTACGCGGAAGATCGAGACCGAAAGATTCATTATATATCATCGATTCATTTTGATCGATTATGATAGGTAGACAGACTAGGTCCGCTTCCTTTTATAGTGACGCATGAAAATGACGTCATTCTCGCCGGTGTAAATAATTTTTACTATTAAGATCAGAGTAGGAGCGAGAATTTCTAAATGAATTCAATAATTATAATAGCTATTATTATTGTGGTTGTTTTTCTTTTAATTTATGATGCAAAATAGCTTCTTTTTTTAACTTTTATATAAAATTTTAATAATTTAGTATACTTTTACAATTTAATTTCAATATATTTAAAACCTAAAAAATATTGGGTAGGAGCTACCTAATAATCGATGATATATATGAAATCTTTCGTTCTCGATCTTCCCGTAAATATGTACGAAATATGTGGCTTGTGGCAGTTTCTTTGAAATTTTTGTATCGAATGAGTCTGATTGATCTGATATTGAATATTAATTTTATATAGCTTCATTTAAGTGGTATTTAGCATTATATACATAAAATTAAGTGAAATAATGAATAATGGAGTAAGTGTAGATTTTATATTAAAGAAAAAATGCTTTAAAACTTATCTATAAAACGAGAGCTCTATTTTAAAAAAATGATAGGCCTAAGAAATTACTCAATTGGAATGTGATTTAAAATTAAGTATTTGGTAAATATAATGAAAACAAGCTTTTCATACAAATAAATAGGTACGTATCTATAATTATTAAAAATATGTTTTTGATGTTTTCGTTAGCTATATATATATATATATATATATTATATATATATAGTCTATATATTATATATATATATATATATATATATATATATATATATATATATATATATTATATATAGTATATATATAAACTCTGCCCCTACCAAGTGTATTCTTCCAGTACGCCACTATATATATATATATATATATATATATATAAATATATTATTAATATATAATATTATATATATATTATATATACTATATATATATATAGTATATATATATAATATATATATATATATATTATATATAAGATAATTATATATATATAAATATATATTATGAGATACTTATATATATATATATATATATATAGTATATATATATATACTATATATGATATATATATATAATATATATATATATATATATATATATATAGTAGTGAGACTATAAGTATACTATATATATAATGTATAGTAGTGATCCTGATGGTTCTGAATAAGAGGTTATAGAACTAAAGTACAATTTTCAGCCATGACAATCTAGGGCGTTTAGGTGTGAGAAGATTGATAAAAATGAGAATAACTCATTAGGAGTTGTATGTGTGAACAAAAAGTAAAATGAGAGAATAAATGAAAGTACATCGAGATGGTTTGGTCATGTGGAAAGTATGGATGATAGTCGGTTGGTTAAGGTATGTTTAAGTGGTGAGTTGTTGGGAATTCAATTGGTTAAGAGACGAAGAAAAAGTGGATTGAGCAGTAAAGGAATGC
The DNA here is from genome assembly GCA_015478945.1 of Trachelipus rathkii. Classification (NCBI taxonomy): domain Eukaryota; kingdom Metazoa; phylum Arthropoda; class Malacostraca; order Isopoda; family Trachelipodidae; genus Trachelipus; species Trachelipus rathkii. Next base: position 15,195 of record JABUQX010116139.1, on the reverse strand, counting down.
GGAGGGGAGGGATGTGAAATTTGCAAGGTAGAAGAAATGGTGCATAATAGGCGGGGCGAGGTTTTGCGCAAGGGGTATGAATGTGGCCCACCTGTCCCTACATTGACGAGATGCCATAGTGAAGGTCCATCGCGGTTCCGTGAAGCTCTAGGAGTGAATTTTTCTACTGCGGCGAGCTCTCACAAATTGTATAAAGGGACGGTAAGCTGAAGCTTTCTTTTCGACTTGCGTCATATTCTTCTACTACTTTTCTGTTTCCATTGCATGCTTCGCACCTTACCCCAAGTCTTGGGGAGAGAAGATGTGGTAATGATATATATATATATATATATATATATATTTATATATATTATATTTATATATATATATATATATATATAGATATTAATATATATATATATTACTATATATATATATATATATATATATATATATATATATATAAATGATATATATAATAGTATAATATATATATATATATATATATATATATATATATATATAATAAATATATAATATATATATATATATATATATATATATAGAGTTGCGCTAGATTTGTTCCTAGGAACGACAGTTATTACGATGAAAGTAGATGAAGCGATAAGGTTTAAAAAAAAAAACATTTATTCATACAGGACATTTCGGGTGGTAACATTACCAGGTCATCAGCCACTGCTTAAATAATATAATACAGTGTATAACATAATACAAATAACCTGATTCCAATTATGAATATATAAATAAACACAAATATGAATTAATTTAATTTAGCTAAAAAACACTCAAAGTGCCCTAAGATCGAGTTTGGTAAACATATATATCGAGTGGCGAGATGCAACCTGAAAATTACCAAACGTGTCAAGCCGAAAAATAAAAAATACTGCTGTAGAATATATTACAGAGATGAATCATCTAATTTCACATACATACATACATAATACATTACATACCATACATACATACATAACATACATACATACATTACATACATACATACTACATACATACATACATGCATACATACATACATAGCATACATACATACATACATACAACATACATACATACATACATACATACAGACATACATACACAACGCAAAATTATATATATATATAGTATATATATAATATATATATATATAGTATATTATATATATATAATATATAAATATATATATTTACTATATATAATGTATATAAAATATATATAATATATATATATATATAATTATATAGTATATATATATATAGATATATATATATAATATAGTATATTAGTATATATATATATGATAAATATACTCTATATATTATATATATATATATATATATATATATATATATATATATATTATATATATATATATATAATAAATATTCATATAAGTATATATATATATATAAATATATATATATATATAATATAATATTATAAATATATATATATTATATATATTAATATATATATATTATATATATATATATATAATAGTATAATTATATATTATATAATATATATAATAATATATATATATATAATACATATAGTATAATATATCAGGCGCGCTCGTCCTTAAAAATATTATGTAGGTTGCAGTGTTCCATTTTACTCACACACACACCAATATATATATATAAATAATATATATATATATATATAATAATATATATATAATATATATATATATATATAATTTATATTATATAATATATATATATATAATATATAATAATAATATATATTTTATATATATATAAATAATATATAATATATATAAATAGTATAGTATATATATATATATATATATATATAGATATATATATTATAATATATATATATATATATATATATATATATAATATATATATATATAAAAGATATATAATATATATATATACAAATGTGTGCGCGTGAGTGCGGATGTGTGGTCAAAAAAGAGAGCATTGATGACCGTAAAGCATTAATCTAGAAAAAATAAAAAATTTTTCAATTATTTAAAAAAATATTTAGTTAACTTACCTTTACAATTTTATTTAAAAGAAAGTCCGCTCTTCTATCTTTGAATTGAGCCAAAATGTTATCAATCACTTGATTGATTAAACGATGGATGCCCATAATTAAGTCTTTCTCGATCGAAGCATTGCTAAGCGAAAAGTCTTTCTTGCCCCATGTGTTCTAAGAAAGGTTTAATCCGCTCAAAAAAGCGAAACCTGCGCTGTGCTAATGGATCGTGTCATCGCGAATGGTTAATTAAAACGTTCAATGTTTCACACTTTACTAGAAATGGCTTTCCAAGTGTTTTCTGTTAATGAAATCGAATAAAAGCTATGGCTCCGACATAGAACGAAATTCGTTTAGGCTATAAATGTATGATAGGTTCTGTTTTATAGTTTCTTTATGTCAATGAAAGTGTACACTTTAGAGGTTTCATTTACATTTTTTCTCAGGAAAGATGGAATCATACTGAGAAAACATTTCCGGCAGAAATAACGTGGCAACAATTAAATGTCCTGAGAATGTAAATCTATTCTTTATCTGACAAAGTAATTGGAGAGAGGAATTGATAGAGGATTTGCAGCGTGCTGTAAAAAAGAGTGGTTGAAAGTTAAAACGTAGATAAGACGCAAGGTTATGGTGTGGAGTAAAAGACAGTCCTCGGTGCGAGGTTATGTTGGATGGTGAGAACAAC
>JABUQX010116139.1:5000-7500 GCA_015478945.1 Trachelipus rathkii | reverse complement strand
TGGATTTTATTGGACTTGCAAATACAATGGAGTAGTTCGACTATTAAATTAGTAAGATCTTTAAAGTGACGATAACGATAAGATAGAAAGAAAAATTTTTCTGGGTCGCACATGAGAGCCATAAAAAGATTTGCTTAGCTCAGAAACGGACCATTAGACTAAATTAGGACATATGAAAGTTATTATTATTGTGTCTAGGAAGTTGTTTAAACGTGCTGTTTATGTAATCTCTCGGAGGGTAAAAAGGAATGGGGAATATTATGTTATTTATAATCAGGGGGAAGCGAAATTCATAGACTCTAGATGTCCAAAATTCTTTTTCTCAGATGGATAGTAAGTAAAAGGTTTACGTTTTTATTTGTATAAAACTTGGGGGGAGGTAGTGATATATATTATAATAGTAATAATATATAATTATTTTATATATATATGATATATATATATATATAGTATAATATATAGTATATATATATATATAAGTATATTGTATATACAGTTAGGGAGTAATATTGATGTTTCTACAGTTAATTATTTTTTCTGTATTTAAATTGATTGTGAAATGATTTTTTTAAGTATTTTTACAATAATTATCAAGAAAATATAGATTATATTATGTTGACATTTGTGGAAAGCTGACCGGTAGGGGGCGGTGGCTCGATGTAGCCGATAATATATTTTCTTCTAAATTAACGCATAATAAAGAGAAAAAATTCGGAGAAAAAAGAGTAATAGGAACCATCTTCTAGCACTGTCAAAATAATAGTAATTGACAGATAGAAAAAACTATAAATTGGAGGAATGAAAAAACCTACTCTCGTGATTGAAATGTACTAAGGGTTTTTTTAATTTATATGTTTTTTTAATCTTCAAATCAATTTATGTTTGGTTGAGGAAGCAATAAATTTTCAATGAATCATTATCAAAGAACGACAAGAAATTATTTGTTTTGCCTTTCATTTGTAAAGCTTTTTTTTTTTATCTGATTAGGATTCAAAATACCCCACACTCTCCCCCCGTTTTTCACACCTCTACCCCGCCCCTCGGCGAAAAGAGATACGACAAAAAGAGTAACATTTTCCACTTCCTCCCTCAGAATTACGGTTTGTTAAACCAGATAACTGACTAACGCAATTAATCTAATAGGGTATTGCTGCTTAGAGATTTTTAATTTTTTTATTTTTTTTAACATGTTGCTACTCTAGCCCGGCTGTGGGGGTGGATCCCTATCAGGAGAGTCCACTCGTATATGGTCGTTTTAAAGTGTCTGAGAGGGACGAATCTATGGCTCAAAACCGCAAAAAAAGAAAGATAACATCATTATTCTCTTATGAGAAATCTTGTCATGGGTAAGATTTTTTTGTTTTTTTTTATATATTATAGTTGTGTATTTTTTTATTTCAATCAAAACATGGTTGTTTTGCAACTGAAATTGTACTGAGATGCTTTTCTAATCGATATTCCCTGAAAATCATCTTAAATTTTTTGGAGGCAATCTGGAAAATGGTAAATCGTTTGAATTTATTGTGTTAGAGTAATGCATAAAAATCTTTGTTGGTATTTTAAATGTTATTTCATTTGTATTTAAGATTTAAGTATTATTTTCATATTTTATTATAAATCTTTAAACCGCGTTTAAACTCTCTTTTCTTTTATTGTTTTTCTATATCTATTCTATGTTGATCATGTCCGCATTTCATCCAGTCTCTGTTCCCTCGTACATATTCTCCGCACCCAACACACGCTTCCTGCTGCTCTACGCTAAGTTGCTTGCAAAGACCTTAATATAAAAAAAAGCCAATTTTGATATGGTTGTTCTCTTTGAGTGGACATTATTTTAATTGCTTGATTAGGCTTGTAAAGAATAAGTATTTAATACTAAAAATCAATAATGGACAATCATCCTGAAGTAATGAGTCAAAGGGCATATTTTTAACTTCAAGTTATAGTAAATACCTACTTTAAGGTTTAATCTTAAATTCATTGTCAGTAATTTGAAGGCTCAAAGCACTTCTATAAAATCTGATTATTCAGGAGAGATCTTAAATTCACTCTCAGCCCTGGGGGAGGGGCGTTAGGAGAGTTTTACATATTGAAATGGTATCATGTAAAATTCGACGCTTTTTGACATTCTACATATCTTTTAAGAGAACATTTACAGGATGCTTTCCAGAAGTTTCGTAACGAGGACATTTTCATTATAACGTTTGATGTATAATTTGCTAATAGGGAATCAGCATTTATAGATGCAAAGAAAATAAACCCTGTATTTTACGGCAGACATTTATTCATAAGGACGTTTTCGATGTCAACACATTTACCCATCATCTAGCTAACTTTAAATCAAAAACAATACAATGTTATAACTCATAATGGAATAAACAGATACAAAATTATAATATAATGAAATAAAAAAGAAATTTGAGATAAAAGTGAACAGATGGGTAAGAGATGGCATTCTAGTTCGAGTTAGGTACAAAACTACCATCGGAGAATGCGAAGA
>JABUQX010116138.1:17500-23755 GCA_015478945.1 Trachelipus rathkii | reverse complement strand
TATATATATATATGTTCATATATATATAAAATATATATATATATATATATATATATATATATATATATATATATATATATATATATATATATATATATATATATATATATATATATATATATATATATATATATATATATATATTACTAGCTTATCATCATCATCATCTACCTTTTTTCCCAAGACTGTGTGATATAACTGAAATAGAAAAGTAGTAGAAGAATATGACAATAATAAGTCGAAAAGAAAGCCCTGCCTTACCGCCCCCTTTATACCTATTAGTGAGAACTCGTCGCAATCAGAAAATCCACCCTAGAGCTTCACGAGACTGCGACGGACCCTCACAATGGTATCCGTTAGTGTGGTTCATCCCTTTGCCCAGGTGGGCCACAAACATACCTCACAAAACCCCGCTATTCACTCCTATTATGAACCTTTCTTCTCGCCACTGCCAAAATTACATTTCTCTCTTCCAGGCATTCCTTTACTGACTCGATCCACTTTTTCTCCGGTCTCCCAGTCGGTCGATACCCATACTATACATCAACTTAAATAACCGACTATCTTCCAATCATACTTTTCCCTTCTATACCATCTTCTTACTCTACATCTAAACCCTAGTGTATATACAGAATATGGTCTTTAAAAGAAAGTATTTACACACATACCTTTCTCATCACATACATCAATCACCTTCCTATCATTCTCATTTTCTTCCGATACCCCAAAATTACCTGTTTTACCATCCCTTTTTTGATCACCTTATCCAACCATTTAGGTCAAACAACACAATGAACTGAATCTCCTACTCCCCCATCCAAAACATCATTCAGATTATCCCAGAATATCGCATTCTCTTCAACGTTACCCTCAGATGGACCATACGTCACAACCGCACATACCTTGACCTATTCAAACTTAAATTTAACCATTAGAATTCTAGAACTCCCACACACAAAATCTACCATAGCTCTGTATCACAAGTCACTCATCAGAATTGCAACTCCTTCTCTCCCCCTCTCATTCCTTTCCACACCAGCACAGACACACATTTCACACCACACGACTCATTTTCACCGTTTCCTTTCATCTTTGTTTCAGTCACAGCGAGCAAATCAAATTTGCCCTTCCTAAATACATCCATCACCCCCTCCCTCTCTACCTCCTCAACATTAATTCCTCTGCCTTTCCATGTACCCATACGATTCATACATTTTCGCCGAAAGATAGAAGGCCGTTTACGGCGATCGCGACCTCCTCCGAGTCATGCATTAGCATTCCTATCAAGAGATAAGTGGTAGTGGGCAGCCAACACAACTACCACCGTCAGTAGTATATGCAGCGTTTGGGTGAAGTCACTTTTTCTAAGTTACAGTTATTGTATCGTTTTAAAACTTGGTATAATGTTAGTTGGTGTGGTAAACTGATTTCCGGCGAGTTTTTGGTGTCGATAGGGGACCCTCGGGCGGGCAGTATTACTCTAGCGCCAAGGTCAAAATCGTTCGGTTCAGCGTTGGAAAGACTCAGGTTAGGCTTATCGTGAAAGTAATGGCCTTGAGTGAGTCGATCGAAGATTCGATTCCCGAAGGGAATCGATTATGAGTTGAAATCGATTCCTGAAGGGAATTGATTTTTACGCACGCGAGAGCATACACACACATTAGTTGCGTACCCGTGTGTTGTATGGCGCTGCCCTGTGGAATGTTCATAGAAGGCCAAATTTCAAGATGGTATAGAAGAGAATAGAGTAAGTAGGAGGGCTGATCCGATTGATTCGAAATCATGCTGCACTGGTGCTGGCCTGTGTGAAGCCGAGTTGCAACATTTGATAATAATACAGCATTGGTGTTCATATATGTTATCGAACCTATAGATCTCGAATATGATGGTTATAAGGTCGTAAAGGGTGTTTGGGATTTATGTATGATATTTTAAGAAAGGTATATATGCATATATACATATCAAAAAAAGACAAAATAGAAAATAAGATGGAATGACTAGAAATGGATTACTCAATTTCATAACTTTATCCAGAAAATAATACAATTTACATCATTAAGTTTAACATACAGTTATAATATTTAGTTGTAGCATAATAGAATGCTTAAAGATATATATATATATATATATATATATATATATATATATATATATATATATATATATATATATATATATATATATATATATATATATATATATATATATATATATATATATATATATATATATATAAAGAAACAATTTAAAACCACTTAAGAACTAAACAGGGAAATCAAAATATTAAAAATTGTTAATAATGTTATTTTTAACATGTTTTTGAGATCTTTCAATTATTGTGATCCTCCATATTTGAAACAAGAAGTTGATTTTATCTTTCGTACATTTAGAAACTTAGCCTATCCAAAATTTTTAATTCATAAGAAGTACAAACAGGCTTATTCTAGCTATTTGGGATTAAGAGAACAAATTCCTTTTCTAAATGATAACGTTAAAGTCATCCCATTCTCACCTCAACTACTTGACATTAAATTTATGTTTAAACACCTATTTGACATCACTATAGTATTCAGTTTTCCGGATACCTTATCACAAATTTTGATAAATAATAATACCACTAAATTTGAAAAGACTGGGGGCGTTTACAAAATTCCTTGTGGATCTTGTGTTAATTCATATTTCGGCGAAACGTTAAAGACCCTGAAGGTCCGATTAGAACAACATAGGGGTGAGGTTAGAAGAGGAAATGACCAAAATGCCATTTTTAGACATCTTTCACAGAATGAGCACATCATTAATTGGGAAGGTGCAACTTTTTTGTTTAATTCAAAGGATAAAAATCTAAATCAATTATTAGAATCTTTTTTTATTTCAACTAAATCTAATTTCAATATTTCGGAAGGATTCTTTAATTTGGACCTAATAACAAGAAATTTCATATCTGAAAAAATTAAATATTTATCATCAAATAATTTATTGTGAAGTAATTTTATGTTGCTATCTGTTAATTTGCTTTCATTTTTTATATATATACTTATATTTAATTTTTACTATTTATTTCTGCCAAAATTAATTTTATTTCCATTTAAGTTCTGAGGAGGAGACGTTGTACTAGTCTCAAAACGTAAACTACTGTTTAAATTTTAATATTTCCTGATTTCCCTCGTTTAGTTTGAGGTTAGTTTAAATTGCTTTTACATTTCCAAGAGTTTGAGCTGCCTTTTAAACTTAATTTTTTTTTTTTTTGTATATATATATATATATATATATATATATATGTATATATATAGGACGTAGTATATATAGTATATATATATATATATATATATATATATATATATATATATATATATAGTATATATATATTATTATTATTTATTATTATTATTTTACACACTTATTCCCCGCAAAGTGGCAGTGGAGCAGCTTCCCTAATACATATTTCCTTCATCTCGCCCCCTCACCCACCTCCTCCATTCCATTCTATCTCTCGCCAACACCCCATACCTTCTTCCACCTCCTCATCCCTCTCTCTTCCAGCATTTTCTTTATTCCATCCATCCACCTTCTTCTTGGTCTCCCCTTCCTCTCCTTCCTGTCCCCTCCTCCGCCCCAAACCTCCTCCGCCTCCTCTAAACCACCCTCTGCTCCCCTCCATTCTCTCCAGATCCAAACCATCTTAACATCTCTCCTCCGTCTTCCTTCACCAAACCATTCTCTTCTTCCAATCACACATCTCTCTCTATACCCTATTCCTAACTCTCTCTCTCTACTTACTAACCCCACAACTGCCTCTCGCTTTTCATCTCAAACACCTTTACCTCTTTTTCTTGGACCTAAGATTTAGTTGCCATGCGTTATTTAACACCCATATAGTACTGCTGGAACAAATTTTAAACATACAATATCTGAGTTTATATAAATCTCCTTTCCATAATTCTCTCAGACCACTCAAAGCTCTTATTCCTTCTCCTACTCTATGATCTATCTCTTCCTTCATCCTTCCTTCCCCAAATCCATCCCTAAATATCTGAAAACCTTACTTCTTCCAGTACTGCACCTCCTACTCTCTAATCTCTAACCTATCCCCTTATCTGCTTCTCCTCTCAAACACTAACACTTACCTACCTGATTTATTCTTAAGACCCCTTTTGAACACACTCTCTCTCAAATCCCTTCACCAAATACTACAACCCTTCTGAATTCCTTCGCCACCAAGGTAGTATCATCCGCAAAATAGTATCATGTTCACTTCCCATCTATCACCCTATCCATCAATTCCACTCCTCTCCCCTCCCTCATCATCATCATTCCTCTGCAAACACTCTCCATAAATAAATTGAAAAGCCACGGTGACATTATACCCTGTCTCAACCCTCTCTCCACTCCAAACATCTCACTCTCCCCCTCCTAATACTAATACTCTCACACACACATTCTGCTATTCCTATAAAAGCCCTAATACTTTTACCTAATTTACCCCCTACTCCATGTTCCTCCAGCACCCATAATTCACCCTCTTCACTCTATCATATGCTTTCTTCTCCAGATCTAAAAAATACTCATTACACCTTTCCCTTTTTCTTCTTTCTTTCTAAATAAACTCTTTTCTCTAATAAGCATCTTTTATTGTGAATATTTCTGATCCAATATCTCCCTTCCCATCCTAAATCCTCCTTGTTCCTCCCCCATTCTCTCTTCCGTTAAATCTCTCATCAGTATTCTTCCGTACACTTTCCCTACCACACTCAAAAGACAAATACCTCTATAATTACCACATCCTATCCCCTTTCCTTTTATACAGGGGAACCAAACAACTATCCTCCCAATCCTGTGGAACCTCCCTTCCTCCAACATAAATTATATAACCTGTACAGCCATTCCTCCACCCCTCTTCTGTAACATTTCCATACTCACACCATCTAGACCTATGGACTTTCCTTTTTTTTCTCCTTTTAGTTAACGCCCTAATAATTTCTTCCATTTGTATTTCCATATCTCCTTCCAGTCCCTTCACTTCCCATCCTCACCTCTGAAAAAAACCTCCTTACCCTTTCCACCCAATTCATTCAGTAACTCTCTAAAATATTCCCATCTTTTCCCTCACCCCATCTTCCTCCCCTCCTGTCCATTCCCATCCCTCCCTTTTAACCTCTCCCTAACCCTCCTCTTTCTTTTTCTTTTTTTATTTATTTCTTCCAGAATATTTTTACCCCCTGTTTCAAAATTTTTCTGTCACTTTTCTACACCATTCAATATTTCTTGTATTTCTTCTGCCTCCTCTCCCCCGCCCTCTTTGCTTCCACTCTAACCCCTCTATATTCCTCCCAGCTTTCTATTCCCCAACCATTTCACATAGGCCTCTTTTTTTCTTTTTCACCAAATCTTCACCTCCTCATTCCAGTTCCATTCACTCTCCTTCCTTACTTAAGTTCCCCACCTTTTTTACTCCGGCATATCCTTCTTCTGGCTTCTTCAAGCAAAATTGACTCTTTTTGGGCTCCTTCCACCCTCCTCCACATCCCTAATTTCCGTCCCTCTCACGTCCCTCCACTCTCTCCACCTATCCTCCATACCCCTCCTAAACTCGTTCTTACACAATGTCTCATCTAAATTTTCCACCTTTATGACTTCTATTTTCCTCTTTTTTTCTCTTTCTCTAACCGTTACCTCTCCCCCTACCCTTAACCTAGCAACCACCAAATAGTGATCAGATATATATATATATATATATATATATATATATATATATATATATATATACAAAGTTATAAGTATATAAGGTTACATATATATATATATATATATATATATATATATATATATATAGTATATATATATATATATATATATATATGACTTTTATTAAAAACCAGGGAGCAATAAAAATTTTAAACTTTGTAAATTACGTAAGAAATACATTTTATGATCCAAGATTAAAATCAGAAATAAAAGATTTTATTTATAGGGTAGATGCATGGCAGGCTGACGTGTATGAATGGCAGACGCTCAGCTGAGGCGTTCGCGTTCTGAAATGCGGCGCTACACGTAAGCGAGCGGTGCCGTGTAACAGCTTACTCACGCTGCCTCAAGAGTATGACAGCCTCAACGCACACGGACACTTCGACTATTAGATCATAACTAAAATAATGAACCTGGTATTTATGTTACTCACGTCACACTTAAACAATAAGCAAGCATAGTAAGCTCAGCTCCTTTTAATCCGTTTTTTCACCCTTCTCCCGAAGCAAATGT
>JABUQX010116138.1:10000-12500 GCA_015478945.1 Trachelipus rathkii | reverse complement strand
AATATAAATTGTATATATCCATAAAAAGACAGTTAGCTATATACTACTATATATATATATATATTATATATATATATATATATATAATATATATATATATATATATATATACTATAAATATATATATACTATAATATTATATTATAAATATATGTACTATATATATATAATATACTATATATATATAATATATAATATAACTATAATATATATACTTAATTATAATATATATTATATATATATATATTATATATATATATATAGATATATATATATATGTTTTAAAGTAATCTAGATTTCTCAAGCCAGTTGCCAACACGTATGGAACTATACTTTTTACATAAATTGCAATACCATTTTACACAACTTGATTTACAAATGAACTTCATATCATGGTGTTTTTGACATTTTTTACTTTCTGGGATTATACCATGCGCTAGCACGTGACACTGTAGGGTTCGACGCGTAGGGTTCGGCGATTTTTCGATATCATGCCTATTTATGTAACATCCTTTTAAGAGTGCGCCATAGTAATATATATCATATATATAATATATCTATATATATATAACTATATATATATATATATATATATATATATAATATTATATATATTAATAATATATATATATATATTAATATATATATATATATATATTATATATATACACTACTCCTTTAAAAGGAAGTTACATAAAAAGACATGATATCGAAAATCGCTGAACACCGCATGGAACCTTGCTGTGTCACGTGTTAGCTAAAACTCCAACAGAAGGAGCGCAAGAGTTGCCAAAAGCTGCTTTTTTTTCCATCTCCAGAAAATATTTTAAATTTTTTTTTTCAAGTGGCTCGAGCCGATGGGGGACAGAGGGGAACGAAGTCCTCCGTCGTCCCCCGCTGAGGCAGAGACCCTGGCTTTTTCCATCTTTGCGATTTAATCTTGGGTATTCCTTTAGTTAAAAAAAAAAAAAACCTTTATTGCAACTCTGATGCTCTATTCCCTTGAAATAACCGAAAAAAAATCTATTACATCGTTCGTTCCATATATATCGGTTAACATCCTTTTAAAGGACAAATTATATATCATATATTATATATATATATTATATAATATATATAATATAAAATATAATTATATATATATATATATATATATATATATATTAATATATATAATATATATATTATAATATATATATATATATATAATATATATATATATATAATATATATATATTATATATAAGATATATATATAATATATATATATATATATATAATATATATACTAATATATATATATATATATATCATATAATTATATATATATAATATATTATATATATATATATATATATATATATTATAGTTTGCTAAAAAATATATGGCTACAAATACCGAACGATGCTATGATAGTTCAAACAAATATAAAATAATTGATTACGTAAAAGCTTAAACCTTTGATCAGTAATAAGTTCCCTTTTAAATTTTTTATTTTAGGGAAAGGAGAAATATTATACATTATTATGTTAGAAAATATATTAATTTTCACTATGGTATTCATAATTTAAATTAATTTTGAAAAAAATTATAATTTTTGGAGTTTTAAAAATGGGGTGTGTTATACCCCCGACCGTGTTTCTTCTAATTTTAAAATAATATCCTTTTTTAAGTAAAGTAATTTAATATTAATACTATATATATATATAATATATATATACTATATATATATATATATAATATATATATATAATATATATATATATGATATATAATATATATAATATATATATATATATATATATATATATATATATATATATATAAATTATATATATATATAATAACATATATTACTATATATATATATATATAATATATAGATATATATAATATATATATATATATATATATATACTATATATATATATATATTATACTATATATATATATATATAATATAATATATATATATATATATATATATATGTCAGCCTCCCGAAATAAAACATGCATATAACAAAAAAAAACTATACAAGCTACAGGAAAATAAATAAATTTTATTAATCAGGAGACATTTTATCCATGAAATAAAAAAAAAAATAACATTTGAAAAAATTAAAATTGCTTAAAAATGTTGAAAAATCTGTATGATAATGATCATTTTTTGAGAAGAACGAAGGAAGCTCTAGTGCTTCCGAGTTACGTCAAGAGTTGCCATATGACGATTTTTTTTTAACTAAAGTTATCCCAAGGGTAAAACGACAAGATGACAGAGTCGGCGTTTCTCAACTTACCGGGACGACGCCCCCTCTGTCCCCCATCGCTCAAAACCCCCTTAAAAGAATAAAAAGAAAATAACATAATTCCTCCAGAGCATAAAAAACAATGTTGTAAACTCTTGGCCCCTCGTCTACTTACTGCAGAAATGGAGTTGATGAGAGCGTACGCCTTAGCCAGCCTAAGATTCTGCTTATATTTAAGGTTTATTAATAAATAT
>JABUQX010116137.1:37500-68203 GCA_015478945.1 Trachelipus rathkii | reverse complement strand
AAAATTGATCTAGTTAAAAGTGTATTTCGAGACTTCAAAAACTTTTTCCACCATGGGGAAAATTCAAATTGCTAACCATACCTCGCATATTTGCGTTAAAATTTACTGCAAATTTAAGTCTCTGGAAATTATTCGAAGTAAAAATCTAATTATAAATGAGTAGCTTATCTGCAAGCAAATTAAACTTATTCATTTACAAGATCGAGGGTAATAATAAATGAGCAGCTTATCTGCAAGCGTATTAAGCTCTTATTAAAATTTGGGATGCGCTTATCAAAAATTGAAATTATTACAATTGGAAATCGTTTTATCCGAATCAATTTACAGATATGAAATAATTTACTAATTCGAGTTTCACGAAATAAATTTGTCAAGTTCAGAGCAGATAATCTATTTTAGAATCCTTTGTGTAAACCGAAATTTCGAAGCATCGATTAAAAAAGCGTTGAGATCAATGTTCTTCAACGAGCTCAATGGCGAACAATGGAAAAATGAAAGGTGAAATATGGAAGGTTGCCAGCTTTATCTTTCCTAGTTGCCAAATTTACTACTTCATTTGGTTTATATTGCTATGACAACTAATGATCACAAATTTAAACAATATAACAATTTCATACAAAATAATTTCACACACATATATATATATATATATATATATATATATATATATATATATATATATATATATATATATATATATATATATATATATATATATATATATATATATATATATATATAAAGGAAAGACTGAAAAATGAATTGGAAACGCTTGTCTAAGGTTCAATAGTACTATGCGGAAGACAAATAGAAAAAAATTATCACTCAGGAGATTCAATTATCGAAAGATTAGCAATTAGAAGCAATGTGTTCTAATACTTTTTAAAGTTAAACATTTTAAAGTCGTATAGAATTTGTCTAAATTTCATAAAAAAATTTCACCTTTGAAGTTGCGAGTAATAAATGCCTTTTATTTTATGAAATCTAAATCACCCATCAAAATCATATCAAGAAATGATAACATTGATATTGAAAAAGGTAATTTACATATTGTAAAATATATATTTGAATGATTTTCTTTAAAAATTACCAAGCAGACATTCATGTAACGGCGGAAGAGTAAGGGTTTAGAATATAGTGACATAGCTTGATTCATTCTTTTCTATACCAAACGGCTATTATTAGAATTAAAGGAATGGATCACTTCAAACCTTTATGGCTTTAAGCACCGATATCGGCACGTTTCACAGAAAAGCCTGTAACTCTCGAAAAAATTGTAATTCAAGCTGTATCTGGCATTTTTTTACTTCTTTAAATTTTCTTTTTCAAATCTTATCTTTTAATACTTTAATTACTTATTTATTTTTCTAAATATTTGATCTCATCAATAAACAAAAAATAAAGTTACAAATATTAAAACCAAACCTTTAACGACCCGAATTTTATAAAATTGCCCAAAGTAAGGCTGTTGTAATAACAGCATATGTAATTATCATTATAATTCAAGATAAACGTTTTATTTCGTGCCCTAAAGTTTCCTTATGTTTCTTTAATACTTTATGTTAAGTAGAATCGTGTAAAATTTTAACGCATAATATATGCTAATCTTTACCGATAATTACAGTAAACTACATATGTCCATTTTTAAACTTATACCCATTTCGGATCTTATTAATCTTACTAATAATTTTAACGTACATTTTTAATAATTTTCCTCTTCTGTAAATTTTTGCTTGCCACATTTATATTAAATAAAATAAGATTCAACTTTATTTTAACGTTACATATGTGACGTGATTTCAAGATTAATTAACGCAATTTATTTAAACTAAACGTTATTAATGAAAATTTATTCAAAATAAATAATCTTTCCACGTTGGATAAGTTCAAATGATAAACAAATCCTCGCAAGTTTCAGGTATAGAGTTATTTCGAATCTATAGGTTTAAAAACCTTAACTAGCAATAAATGAGTAGCTTATCCGCAAGCAAATTAAACTCATTTATTCATATACAAAAAGTGTAATGAGCAACTAATTCACCTCCATTTATTTTGGACTATTTAATAAATGGAAATGATTAAATGGATCAATTTACAGACGAAATATTACACATAATAGTTTCACGAAATTAATTTGACTTCACTTGAATACGATAATCGTATTTTGGAAATTAAAATTTAGAATTCCTTTTGTAAACCGGAATTTCGCAGCATCGGTTTGAAAATCGACGAGTTAATAATGTTCTCCAAAGAGATCAAAGACGAATCGTGGAAAATATGAAATGATATTGTTTTGCTCCTTGGGTTGCCAAATCCAAGTTACCGAATTACGATTTTAGTTTATACCGCACTGCCATGGCAATAAGTGAACAAAATAAACATACGATTTTTTTTTATTCCAAAAAGTTTTACAACTTGTAGGTATCTCTGTTCATTATATATAAAGGATATAATTATATATATATATATATATATATATATATATATATATATATATATATATATATATATATATATATATATATATATATATATATATAGAGCGGTTTAGCAAGAATGAATTCTGTACCAAAGAAAGCAATTATAATGTACATATTGCAATGAGTCATTAATTTGTCTTCCATGAATGCGGATAGTTAAATGGCAGAATTGTTCGTCGCTACTAAAATTTCTCCTTTCTGCTTATATATATATATATATATATATATATATATATATATATATATATATATATATATATATATATATATATATATATATATATATATATATATATATGAGGTTGCTAGTTTAAACTCCTCCTTGGGTTGCCAAATCCAAGTTACCAAATTACGATTTTAGTTTATACTGCCATGGCAATAAGTGAACAAACTAAACATACGATTTTTTTTATTCCAAAAGCTTACAATCACATGTATCTCTTTTTTTATATATATATATATATATATATATATATATATATATATATATATATATATATATAGCATATATATATATACATATATATATTTATATTTATACTAAATGGGGCGGTTTAGCAAGAATGAACTGTACCAAAGAAAGCAATTATAATGTACATATTGCAATGAGTCATTAACTTTGTCTGTCCAATGAATTCGGATAGTCTAAATGGCAGTGAACTGTTCCTGCTACCAAAATCCACTTTTTCTTATTTATATATATATATATATATATATATATATATATATATATATATATATATATATATATATATATATATATATATATATATATATATATATATATATATATATGTGTGTGTGTGTAAAGTGTGGTGGTGTGCAAGTGCCTTTGAGCATTTAAAATTTAAAGTTTCAAGAGCGTTCCAATATTTATTATCATTTTGTTCAAGCAACGTCAGTACAGTCATTTTCACGATGGAAGAAACCAATTCCAACTTAGGTTAGTATCTTGAACGAAAGCATATTTGGACACTCGAAGGATTCTTGACACTCCTTGTTCTGACACTCATTGTTCTAATTCATTTTCTTTTCTTTTTTTTTAAATTTTGCAGACAGGATATGTCACTAAAATGTCATTAGAATTTCTCTAACAAAACTTCAACAAAGTATTTATTTGCACAAAAACCTTCATCATTTCATAGGATGACAATACCGTAAATGCACCAATTTATTATCAGTTACAAGTGGCTGGCGTTATACTTTCATTCAGCACATCATAACGTCTGACAAAAGAACATTTCCAAGATTTCTTGTTTTCAATGTTTGAAAACTAAAGTAATGCAGTATTAAGGATTTCTTTGTCAATTTGAAAGGAAAAATGAGGTGCATAGGTCAGGTCATATAAATCGTTGTAGTGGACAACAATCTAGCTACTACTAATATTACTATTATATATATATATATATATATATATATATATATATATATATATATATATATATATATATAAATATATATATATATATATATATATATATATATATATATATATATATATATATATATAAACCAAATAAAGGGTTAGCTAATGCAAGAATGAATTCTGCAAGAAAAGAAAGGAATTGTAATGTATTTTATTGAGTCACCAACTTTGTAATCCATGGATGCGAATAGTTTAATGGCCGAATTGCTCGTGCTTCTAAAATACTCCTTTATTTGTTTTCATACCTTTAATTTAAAGTTTAAACAGTTTCTCAATATTCTATTGGTCATTTGACATAACGGCAGTACAGTCATTTTCGGAAAAAATATTCCATAACGAAAGCATTGACACTCCTTGTCCTCCATTATTATTATTTTTTTCAAGCATTGTTGGATAGAGTGCCAAGAATTCACTCAACTTTGAAATAGGAGTTTTTTCCTTATTTTTTTCTTGGGTCAGTTTTAGCACTTCCGTATAACTTAAAATTTTGCAGTTATAGGATAATAAGTGACTATAAAATGTCATAAGAATCTCTTGCAAAACTCTAACATAAGTATGGATTTGCACAAAAACTTTCCTTACTTCGCAGGAAGACCGACCATACCGTAAATGCAGTTTTACTTTCATTCAGCACATCATAACGTCCGACAAAAAGATTGTTTCCAAGATTTCCTTTTTTCAAAGTTCGAAAACTAAAGTAATGCAGTTTTCTGGAATTCTTTGTAAATTTCAATTGACAAATAGTTTTGATTATTTTTACACAAATAAGAATGGTAGAAAGATTTCCCTGTAGCTACCCATTTGTTTTCAAACGCAGGGCTCGTTCGCAAAGCTCGCGCATTTTTATATTTTATAATTTAATTTCTAATATACAGTACTTTCAGCCATCTAATTTATTGATTTTGCCTTCTCAGCAATGTTTATACTCATAATATGTATATTTAAAGTTTCTGGTTTAATTATGACAAAAAAAATACATCAACGAGAAACCCTGCACAAATTTGATCAAATATTCAGGGGCATTGCAGTTTAGAATTAGAAAAGCAGACGAGTCTAGATAAAACTTTACAAGTCTAAGGTTTTAATTAAATCGAATGATAACATCGTAAGAAAATACTCAAGAAATTCAATATAATTAATCGGCAGTTGTTTATTGCAAGGAGAAATTTTTACATTAGTAATAGTTTTAAAATTCACTTCTCCGATGACAAATAAATAAGAAACGATTGAACCCGAAAGAATATCAGTAATAGATGCACAGTATTGTAATTAATTGGAAACAAACTGTTCTATTATTATGTAATCAGTAAATCTCAATTTCTCTTCAAACACAAGTAGTAAACCTTAGCATAAAATTTTCTATTTTTTCACGAAACGACAAACCATGTCAAAATGGCGTCTAGTTGCTGCCGTTTACAAATAATTGTTGTTCAAGTTTCATCACATCGTACGTCTGGCAAAAATTTTTTCCAATTTTCTTTTTAAAAATATACAAACGATAATAAATTGGTATCCTAGATTTCTTTTAAGTTGATTTTTTTTTTTTTAAAAAAATTGTATTTTTAAAATTTTATTTTATACATAAAATATCATTTGAATTTGTGATGAGGAAAAACATTTTCAGCTTATATATATATATATATATATATATATATATATATATATATATATATATTATATATATATATATATATATATATATATATATATATATATATATATATATATATATATATATATATATATATATATATATATATATAAAATAACCCTTGAGTGATTCTTCACTTCTTCAGCATTAAGTATTTCACATTCATATATATATATATATATATATATACATATATATTATATATATATATATATATAGTATATATATATATATATATTATATATATTATTATTATTATTATTATTAATATATATATATATATATATATATATATATATATATATATATATTATATATTTACATTCATTTATATATATATATACATATATATATATTATTATTATATATATATTATTAGCATATATATATATATATATATATATATATATATATTATATATATATATATACATATATATATATATATATATTCTGTTAAAAATATACAAACGATAATAAATTGGTATCCTAGATTTTCTATTAAGTTAATTTTTTTTAACAAAAATTGTATTTTTAAAATTCATTTTTATACATAAATATGAATTTGCGATGAACCAAACGTTTTCAGCGTATATATATATATATATAGTATATATAGTAGTAGTATAGTTATATATATATATATATATATATATATATATATATATATATATATATATATATATATATATATTATATATATTGCTTGAACGCAATCTTGTATATGTAGGACAATAAACCCTATATTTAAACCCCCTAAAATTAATTATCAAGACTCTCAATGTGTTTATAAAATACCATGCCATGATTGTTCTGCATTATATATTGGAGAGACGAATGATCTAAGAAGAATAATAAACCAGCACCAATATGATCTAAATGATGATACCCTTAACTCCGCCCTTACCGCACACATAGAAGATTAAAACAACATGGAATCAACATTAAGGATACCTCCACCCTCAAACATTGCAACCATACCACAAAAAAGGAAATTATTAGAATCAATATATATATACAATTTAAAAAACTACAACAAAGTGCCGGGCCAATTTAAAATAGATAGTATCCAGAACTCAATTTTATTAGACTCACATTGCTTAAAGGATTTCAAGAAAGAAAACAACAACCAACCATAATATTTATTGTAATTATATTTTGCTTAATAAAAGTTCAGTTCCTAATTTTCACTTTCTGAAGGAGGTTCTATTATTCTCGACGAAAGCCAATACCATAGTGAAATTTTCTAATGCCTTTAACAAAGATAATGTGTCATTAATTAATAATAAATTTAGTCCAAGCCAAGGGTTTATTGTCCTAACCTATATATATATATATATATATATATATATATATATATATATATATATATATATATATATATATATATATATATATATATATATATATATATATATATATATATATATATATTATATTTTTAAATTATGATTCAACTCTCAATATCTATAATTTATACTCTATATAGACTATACTATAATTAATATTATCTATAATTTATACCAAAAGGATTTAAAAAATGCCCAAAATGCCAGATACAGGTAGCTATAGCAAGAAAAATGTGCAGATGTGGGCACGAATTCTATTTTAAACGTAGGCGACCAGCTTCCAATAATTCTTTTGAAAGAAGAACAAGTCCACGCATAAAAAAGAAAACGGAATTCTTCGACTGGTTCTTGAGGAGAAAATAAGAAAGGATAAAAAGAGAAAGAAAAATGCTTCGGCAGCAGCAAGAGTAGGAACCACCGGGTGCACAGGGTGCATCAAGCGTAGGGATGATTCTGTCGTGTAGAAAAAAAGGTATATATATATATATATATATATATATATATATATATATATATATATATATATATATATATATATATATATATATATATATATATATATATATATATATATATATATATATATATATAAGATGAATATTAGATGAACCGAATATCTATTTTATAAATATTCTCGAATGCGAATGTTTTGCGATTATATTTTTTAATGGTTGCGAATCTACTACATTTTCAAACTTCATGTCGGACAAGTAAGGCAAGTCCTTGCCAACTGCAAAAGATCGAAGATACTTCTCATGTATCCTATGTAAGAGGGTATTTGTCAGGGGAAATGCATTTCTCTTTGACGTGGTCGACGATTTTTTGTTTGCTCAGAAAGTTGATCATCTTCATCACCAAATGCTTGAACATAGAATTGTCGTACATTATGTCGGTGATAGTGGTGATTGTGTATGGTATTGAAGCAACGTATGCTGCCCTTTGTTTTCCATGAACTATTTCAGATTCATGTCTTTGAATTTCTTCACTTTAACCCTTTCCGTAAGCAAACTTGATAAGTAAATTATCTCGTTTTCTTTCAATCTATGATTCAAAAACGTAGCTATGGAATAAAATTAGTTGTTCTGAAATCGTACCTTTTGCAAATTTCTCTCAACATCATATCTCATTTTTTTCATGACTGTCATTGACTGAGGATTCTATATATCTCTTCAGAGTGGTTACGAGAGGGATGACATCAGCTATTGATGACTATTTTTGATAATTAGCGTGGTCGTGTCATCGAAGCGTTAGAGTACAGTAATACAATTTTTTAAAATAGAATTGTCATAGGCTGTTAAGACATTCATTTTATCATTAGAGCGAACGTACAAGCAGTCAGATACATTAAGTTATTGGATCCATATCATTTGCAGTTCTAGGGCGTGGTAACGTTATATATATAACTGAAAGATGAGGAAAGTCGATTCTGGCCGGTATTTTGTTTAGTTCTGCTTGAGCCATAGTCGAATGATTAAAGTGTACCGAAAAAGATTAACCTAAATTTTGAGAACTTCAATTAAAACTAATGTTTGACATGTCAGATCATTTCTAATGTTAAAGTGCAACTGATGACTGATTGAATTTATGATGTTCACTCAAGAAAGAAACGGAAATTTCTTCATATTGGCACCAGCGTCTAATGACATGTCAGTGATCATCTGGAGATGGGTTCAATTTCGCCAACATTCCATTAAACATGCCACTGAAAAATTCACCAGAGTGATGTTTAGTGAGTGGTCAGGAGCGCACAACACAGTTTTGGCGTTTCAAATCCTTGTCTACGGCATGACTAATCAAAGAAAAAGATGAAACTGCTGATTGAGTATTTCACCATCCGTTGGTTGAGAAAGTTATCTTGGATGATTGTATGGTTAAGGTTATTAATTCTGAAACTTTAATTTAAAAGCAGTCATACATTTTCTCTCAAACAATATTTCTGTAGTATTTCTTTTAATTTCATTGGTATATTAAGAATATAAGGGTATTATCGTAAAGTGGATTTTAAAATATAAGGGTTGGATGAGCTGCGGTACAATAGGATGCCAAAAAATGAGTATTGTGGCCTAGCCACAAGCTTGTAGTCAGCCTAGCTGATTATTGGGTACTGTGGGTCACTTTTACATTTTTAATTATATCTCAGCTTGTAATTCATATTTTTAAGATCTGATTGCTGGAGATGATGTACCTCTTAATAGTCTATAAAAAATGTCAACAGTGTTTTTTTACTGGATTATTCCTTGTGGTTTTTTTTAAGGAAATATCAGGGGGGAAAATTTTACCAAAATTTTTTTTCAAAAACTATAAGTCGTAGGATGTTAATTTTTTTCCCTGTAAAGCCACACTATTAGGCTTTAAGAATATATAAAAATTAAATCACCATAATAAAGTTAATTAGTAAATAATAAATTGCCATGGGGCAATTTGGGTCACTATGCAAATCAGAGTTTTTGCCTATGCGGCAACAAACAAGTAGGCTACATAGGCCTATTGCTTTAAATGTGCGCTTTATATATATATATATATATATATATATATATATATATATATATATATATATATATATATATATATATATATATATATATATATATATATATATATATATATATATATATATATATATATATCTTTTCTTTTTCGGGTGTAATTTGTAAATATTATTTTTTCAATAACCTACTGTACCTTACTAATTCTTTATAACTACCTTAATAACTAGCCTAATTCTTTATACCTACCTATTAGCCTTTAGAATGGTAAGAAACTTTGAGAAAAAACTAATAGGCACCTTGCTTATGATAGAGAAAAGCTACCGGAGTATGCAGAGGAGGTTACAAAAGGAAATAAAAGCATCAGGGCGGTTGCAAGAAATATGGTGTGCCTTTTCAAACTCTTCAGAGATGAGTTAGTAATCCACCAAGCAAAATTGGACCTGGGTGCATTACTGTCTTATGTTTTAAAGAAGAAAAATTAAAAGAAGATGCTTTAATGTAATTAGCAGAGTTTGGACATCCAGTGGATAGGGAAGATGTGAAAGACATGGTTCAATCCTTCATTTTTTCTATTGGTCGTGCAACTCCATTCAAAAACAAACGACCTGGAGATGACTGGGTTTACTTATTTGAAAAGAGGCACCAGTCACAACTTTCCAGAAGAAAGAAAGAACTATTAACAAAGGCTAGAGCAAATGCTCTTTCTAAAGATGTCATACATTCTTTTTTCAAAATGTACAAAGAAACTCTGACAAAATATAATTTGCTTCAAGATCCAAGTAGAATCTTTAACCTAGATGAAACAGGCTTTAGCACAGATCCACGATACACAAAAGTTTATTGTGATAAATCTTCAAATAATGCCTACCAAATGTCAGCATGGGAAGGAAAAACAACTTATTCCGTTTTATTTTGTATATCAGCAAGTGGTGTTTATTTACCCCCATTTACTGTTTACAAAGGTGTACAATTCTCCCACACTTGGAGTAAAGAAGGTCCTCCAGGAGCTGACTATGGATGCAGTGAATCTGGTTGGATGAATACTGCCAATTTTGAAAACTGGTTCAAGAAAACAGTTTTTAACCAAGTTGAATCTTATACTAATCCAGTATTGCTAATGTTTGATGGTCACAAAAGTCATGTTTCTTATAATATTGTAACTGCAGCTATGAAAATGGTATAATTCTTTTATGCCTACCACCAAGCACAACACAAGCCTTACAACCCCTTGATGTAAGCGTGTTTAAACCCTTGAAAACTCCCTGGAGAAAGATTCTTAAACAATGGTCAAGAGAAAGCCGTTTACAAAGAGTTGACAAGTCTGTCTTTCCAGGTCTTCTAAATAAACTATGGAAGACTATTTCAATCCAAGATGCAATTAATGGTTTCAAATCAACAGGATTGTTTTCTATAAATGAAAGTATTGACAAAGAAAATGTATTTCCTTAGGTTCACCAGAAAGTAGGCCTAGTCCTTCTAAAGAAATTGAGACACCTAGGAAAGTTATGCAACAATCAATTATGAAAGTAATCTCACCATATAATGATGATCAACAGAAAGGCCCTCCTGAAAAGAAAAAGGTAGTAAAAAGAATTATGGGGAAGTATCAACAAATGAAGATGTCCTGAAAAGACTGAAAGAGCAAGAGGATAAGAAAGCAGCAGGGACCTCAGGTGTTAAAAACAAAGCAAAAAAAAGATTGGTACTAGGCTTACCAGTATCTGAAAACAAAAGTCCTACTGATGATATTGATGTAGGCCTAAGCCTAGATCTCTCAGATAATGAAGATAGCTATCAGGTAATAAAGAAAAATAAACCTGCAAGAAAACAAAATTCATTTCGTAAATAGTAACAATACGAAAATATGAACTTTTCCCTGCGGGAATAATATTAAGTATCAATACAAAGACCAATTACCGTACAATGTATGCATGTGGCAGGTGTCTACTGGAAGTGGCCAGCAAAGGAAGATATCCATAATCACCCAGCAGAAGACAATCACACAAATTGATCCACCAACTCTCATATGAGAGAGAGAGAGAGATGAGGAGAGAGGAGAGAATGAGACGAGGAGAGAAGAAAGTGGAGAGAGAGGGAGACTTTAATGACCCTTCCGGTGTGACGGGAGTCCCACGAGGGCGTGTCATCTGAGATGCCGTCTATCTCACGACGGAGAGAGAGAGAGAAGGAGAGAGAGAGAGAGAGAGAGAGGAGAGAGAGAGAGAGAGAGAGAGAGAGAGATAGAGAGAGAGAGAGAGAGAGAGAGAGAGAGAGAGAGAGAGAGAGAGAGAGAGAGAGAGAGAGAGAGAGAGGAGAGAGAGAGAGAGAGTGAGAGAGAGGAGAGAGAAGAAGGAGATGAGAGATAGAAGAGAGAGAGAGAGAGAGAGAGAGAGAGAGAGAAGGAGAGATGATAGAGAGAGAGAGAGAGAAAGAGAGAGAGAGAGAGAGAGAGAGGAGAATGAGAATTTTTCCATAGAGAGAGAGAGAGTAGAGAGAGAGAGAGAGCAAGAGATAGTTTCGTTTTGTAAATTTCGGAACGGGAGTCTCTCTCTCAACAATAAGATAATAAAATAGGTATTAAGGTGGTTTTTAAAGGAAAAATTATTTTTGCTGAATAAGTTTAAAAAGGAAACAGTTTTTATTTTCATTACTTAAATTTTCTTTAAATTGAAAGGAAAAAAAAAAAAAAGAGGGAAAATAAAAATACTGTGATTTACACGAGGTCAGATTTTTACACCTTATAAATTAAAACTATTTCTTAAAAGAGTCTTCATTTCACTAACAGACGATCTAAGACTATAAAGCTGAAAGATAGAATGTCAAAATGAAATACTAACTAACCTTGTAGCTGGTAAACTTTTTACGCTACACTGGAAAAAACAAAATTTTGACCCAAATTACCCCAGGCTACCCTATAGATATATATATATATAATTATATATATTATATATATATATATATATATATATATATAATATATATATATATATATATTATATATATATAAATATATATATATATATATATATATATATATAGGTGAAGGTACCATAAAGGAAGGAAAAAAACTATAGACTTTAGAGAAAGGTTTATTAGAGGAAAAGTTTACTATATATATGTAGAACATGAAAAGCAATTGTATTTTAATTTTTTTTTTTTTTTTTTTTTTAAATATTTTATATAATTACTTTCCAGAGACGCATGGCTTTGTCCTGGTAACTTTTAGATCGTGAAAAATTCTTAATGGTTTGCGAGTTTATATTATTTTTTAAAAACTAATGGTAACCCCAAGGGTTATACCGCACGATGGCAGGAGTCGGGGTCTCTCGGCCTTCCGCGGGAACGACAGGTAGGACTATTTCCCCCCCCTCGGGGAGGGTCTCGAACCCCCGCTCTTTGGTATTTGGGTGTCGCGGGGCTTCCTCCGCCCTCCCTACGGGGTATGGAAACGTCCCCCCCTTCTGTTCCCCGTCGGCTCGAGCCCCCTACTTGGCGTGTAAAATACTGTATATTATAAAGTATTTTAGACGGCCAAGTAGGGGGGCTCGAGCCGACGGGGAACAGGAGGCGGACGTTTTTCCCGTAGCGGAGGGGCGGAGGGGCGGAGGAACCCCGCGACACCCAAATACAGAAGCAGCGGGGGTTCCGGAAGACCCTCCCCGGAGGGGCGGAATTAGTCTCCCTTGTCGTTCCCCGGAAGGCCGAGAGACCCGACTCCTTGCCATCGGTGCGGTATTACCTTGGGGTACAAAATTAGTTTTAAAAAAAAAAAAAATTAAATTAAACCGCCAAACCTTTTAAAAAATGTTTCACGATCTAAAAAGTACCACGACAAAGGATGCGTATCTAGAAGTAAATTATATAAAAAAATTTAAATTTTTTTTTTTTTTTTTAAATACACTGCTTTTCATATCCTACATTATATATTTTAGTAAACTTTTCTTCTAAATTTAAACTTTCCTCAAAAGTCTATAGTTTTTTCTTCCTTTATGGTTAACCTTCACCATAATATATATATATAATATATATATATATTATATATATATATATATATAATATATATATATATATATATTATATATATATATATATATATATATATATATATATATATATATTGTAACGCCTTGAAGCATGCCCATACTTTTATATTCTTGATTAAAGTAAGTTTTTCCCATTTGATGTTTAACTACCCTCCAAATAATGGACATGATTCTTGGCGAAGCAACCCGACCACCTATATATATATATATGTTTAAAATTATGAATATATTTTTCTTTTATGTACATTTACTAATGGTAATGACAGTGAATTGCATGTCGGCAAAATTGTTTATTCTTTTTCAAAGATATTGCTAATTGACTGCCAATTACATATTACTATATATTATTATTATTATTATATATTATTATTATTTCTAGCGGGGATCAAAGCGCAAGCAAATATATAATATATAAATATAAAGAGATAATATATATATAATATATATTATAATATTATATATATATATATATATATTATATATATATATATATATATATATATATATAGTAATATATATATATATATAATATATATATATAAACTCTGTAATGTATTTTTATTTTAAGAATTATGGAGTTAATATATTTCGCGGTGTGGTGCGACAAAACTCCAGTAATAGTAGTCTTTTTTCTTTGAAATTTTAGTAAGATTGTTTTTTTTTATTTCGGATCCTCAACGTTGCCAAGAACGGTAGCCACGCCCTGTCTCCTAAAGCTAGGTATATATTTTGCTTAGAGAAAAGGAATGAATTTAGATATATGTTTAATCCCTCTGTGTGGAAGCTTTGTCAATGGATGTTTGAATGTATCTAGGTTTAAATGGTTTAATATATATGATAAAATTTTCATTTATTTTGTCTCTTTTACTTAATATCTTGTTGGCGACAGCATGTTGCTTGGAGAATCTGGCAATATCCTTTTTTTTATATATGTGTGGCAGTAGTACTATATTACGATTTGTGTTTGTCGGTGTATTTGAAAATCTAATTACCAGTTGTGTTATTTGTGGTTCTAATGTGCATTAATTAATAGTTTTTTTGTATATAATAATGGTCGTCAATATCATAAAGTCTTATTCAGTGATAATTTGTAACCTTAAATTATCCAAATAGTGAAAATATTCATTAGCATTTTTTTGTTTTTTTTTTTGCAATCGTAAATGCTCAGTTGTGAAATCTCACCTCAGTAAATGCGACAGAAGTACCAACTCAACCTAAATCGAAAGGTAACGGTAAACATATTCAGAAGTAAGTCTTGTTGTTTCTTTAATTTATTTCTTGATTAAAACATTAAGTATCTTCATAATAAAGTTAACATTAATGTTTCAATCGTTTCTCGGTTTATTTTTCAATCAATATAACATGTTGCTTGCTGTGTATTTTGCGTAATTTTCAAATTGTTAAATCGGGTGGCAACCCTCGTTTCGCAAGCACATCAGCTGACTGGTCCCATAGAACAGCTGTTTTCTTTTGCTTGGATGTTGAATTTTCTCTATTTATTTATTTTTTTTAAAATAAAGAAAGTACAACATACAAGTAAGCGTTCCTATTTAAAATATATTAATAATAATAAATATTGAATATCAAACAATATTTAATATTTATCATTATTGCAAAGATTTATCTATTTTCATAATATCACGAATATCTATTTTTGCTTTTATCTAATTTCGTATCTATTTAGTTTATCTATTATCAATATTATTTTTTATTATAAATAAGATTCCATATATTTATTAATATATTTTTATAAAATATTAATCAAATATATATATATATATATATATATATATATATATATATATATTATATATAATATATATATATATATATATATATATATATATATATATATATATATATATATATATATATATATATATATATATATATATATATATATATATATATATATTTGTCCATATATTCAGAAAATCCAAGCTTGTAGTTTGTAACAAATATTTATTTTTTTTTTAATTATATTTTCTTTATTTCTTATCGAGCGTGTTAATTACGACCCTTTCACCATTTGTTTACCAATTGTTTTAATATTTCAATCTATTAAATATTTGTGGGGAATATTCTTTACCAGTTTCATAAGTAAAAAAACGAATCCGTTGCAAAGGAAGGCACCACCGTGTCATAGTAGCTGACATTATATTCGGTAAGTTCCTTTATCTTCAGGATATCTTGTTGTAAGTTTATTTAATAAGTTAATGTGCCTTTTCCTGCGGTTTGCATGAAACCGGCGTTGATGCTAATAACATCTGGGGGTCTGTGCCAAATTATCATAATACTTCAGGTCACTGTAAGTTTGTTATTGACATTGTTAATCCGTCACAATTTATGGGGACCTGTCCGGGATTTATTTATTTTAACTGTTGTAAAGAATACGTATCGGTCATTTGTTGATATAGTTTAAGAATATTCCGCTGTGAATAAGCATTAAGCTTTACAGTGTTTGCTTTTTCCCCGAAAACGCGTGTTTTTTAAAATTAATGTTAATGAGTGCTAATATAACGCATACTTTGCTATTGAAACGCGTACGTTGGTGTAATTAACACTCGATAGAAATAGGAAATATTATTGATCTGTGAATAGCGAATATATGCATTAGATAAATACATATATCTACTCATCCTCAGATCAATTTTTGTTTCGAAAATTCTGTGAATTTAGCTCAACAAAAAATCCCGTTTTCTACGATTTTGTAAAACCTGCTTACCTCAGGGAAAAATCGTAAAAAGCATATTTGTTGAGGTATTTTCGAGGAATTTCCGCTGGGATATTATTTAGTATATATATATATATATATATATATATATATATATATATATATATATATATATATATATAGTATATATATTTTATATATATATATATATATATATATATATATTATATTATATATATATTATATATATATATATATAAATAAACCCGAAGTTTTTTTGCGCGTTAAAATATTTTATGAATGCACAGAAGGAAGACAAACAAAGTTTCGTAGAAAGAGTCTGATTTTAGTAAAGAAATTTTTGTGTGTATACTTTGTGACTATTGGGCTAAACTCGTAATAAATTCTTAAGATGTCTAGTATGGAAGCTTTGTTGGAACTTTGCAGAGCTCTAAATATATCTGGAGCGGACGCTTCTAACCTGCTCAGGGAAGAGAGAATGAGAGAGAGAGAGATTGCAAAAGAGAAGGAGTTGGAGTTAAAGAAAATAGAGGCAGAAAAGGAACTGGAACAGCGCCGTATAGCGGCAGAGCTGGAAAAAGAAGAAAGAAAGCTCAAGGCAGAAGCAGAAGAAAGAAAGCTCAAGGCAGAAGCAGAAGCAGAAGAAAGAAAATTACAAGCGGAGAAAGACGCTAGGGAATCTGAAGAGAGGATGTTAAAATTGAAACTCGATGCAGAGGAAAATCAAAGAAAGCACAAATCTGCCTCAATTGATCAAAATCTCTCCCATAGCAGTAGCCAGTCGCATGACAAAATTCCAAAGCTAAAAATCCCAAATTTTGATGAGAAGATAAACAACATTGAAGATTATCTGAATTTATTTGAGAAACAGGCAGTAGCAAATGGAATTCCAAAAGAAAAATATTCATACATCTTGGGATCGGTGTTGACCGGAAAGGCTGTGAAGGTCTATAACCAGTTACCTGTTGAAGATGCAACAAATTACGAGGTACTGAAGCAGGCACTTCTTGTCAGATATGAATTGACAGAGAGCGGGTATCGATCTAAATTTAAAGCTATGTCGCCAATAGAAGACGACAATCCAAAGGTTTACATGGCCAGAATTATGGAATCATTGAAAAAATGGATCACCGCGGCAAATGTCAAAGAGACTTTCGATGATCTGGTGTCATTTATTTCTGTAGATAAGTACATGAGTACTGTTCCGAAGGATTTAGCGACGTACCTGACTGTTAAAAACGAGAAAGATATTAACGAAATTATTGCCCATTCAGAGAACTTTTTACAGGGATATAAGATGAGTTTAGCGCCCAAAAGTAGTCACCAAAGTAGTTATAGAGGAAGACCACACGATAACAACAGAAATGGTTATCATAGAAATAATGAAGGAAGAGCCAGTTACCAGAGCAACAGTGCTGTCGAACAAAAGAATAATGGAGCGGTCGGTGCAGCTCGTAGTAATGAGCAAAAGAAGGAAGAGCACCGCAGGAGCTCAAGTGAACCGAGAAATGGCATCACGTGCTATAAGTGCCAAAGATGGGGGCACGTAGCTAAAGATTGTCGCTATCCACCTGTTAATGATAACAATAGAGGGTTCAACGTATACCATAACCGTCAGAAGGAAGATACTAAATCAATTATGGCGTCTGGTGCAATCTTTGAAGAGGACGAAACCTTGGTGTTATCTAGTATAGTGCCACAGCCGGCACAGGAGGTCACCTGTTCAGTCGAGAGGACGAAGGTCGATTCTCATAATCTCCCTGTGGTTGACGGGTATGCGAATGGTTTTAAGGTAAAGTGTTTGAGGGATTCTGGTTGTAGTGCAGTAATCATTAAAGAAATTTTCGTAAAGGAGGAGAACTATACAGGAACGTTTAATAGGATGAGCCTGATCGACAATTCTGTCTTGTGCGTCCCAGTTGCGAGGGTGATGATAAACACTCCTTATTATGTCGGAGACGGAAGCAGCAGTTATGCCAAATGCCGTATTTGATCTTGTCCTGGGTAATGTTGAGGGGGTGTTACCTCCGTATGAGCCCGATAACAGTTGGAGCGGGGCTAAGTGCCATTTTCCTTGCAGAAGGCAAGACGTTAAAACTCCCATGAGGATGTTGGCTCCCATTATCGAGAGGGCAGAAGAGAGTGTGGAATCACTCGAAGGACACCACGAACCCCAGAAGACAATTAATGTGGGTGTGGAAGCACTCGGAGGGCGCAAGGCCCCATCGTCAGATCAAATAAAGGAGAATGTCCAACTGGAAGAGGAATGTGTTTCCGTGCCGCAGTCATCCTGTATACAAGATGTTGTCATAACATCACTTGATGAAAAACCTCCTGTAGAAGATGAAATGAAGCCCTCAGAAAGCACATCACCTGATAAAATAGAGAACCTCAACGTGCACGATAGTATCGACATATCTTATCAGAATGGGTCAGAACCCGATGAAGAGGGAAGTACCCATGAGCCCGAAATAATAACTGTTTCAGCAGAGATGTTGCCCGCAGAAGGCGAGCCAACACTTGTATTGATTCAAGATCATATCAACTTTGAGGAAGAACAAATCCTTGACCCCACAAGAGAGAAAGTTTGGCGGTCGAACCAGAAGGATGAGCAGAATAGTACTGTGTGTGAAGATCTACTTTTAGAAAGTATAGAAGACGATCAGACGAAACGTCCTACGTCCGAATGTTTGAAAGAATGTGAAGTCGAAGTGGAGGAGATTAATCTCAAAGAAGATTTGAAGGATTTACCACAGAAGACATTGGTGATTGAAGAATTACATGAATGTTTAGATAAGACATGTGTTCAAGAAAACGCAACACAGAAGGTCATATGTGACATTAGAAATGACGAATCAAGTATTGAAAAAGAAAGAATGAAACATGTAAGAGAGATGTAGGAGGGAAAGGAGGAAGAAATGAAGAATGTTCAGCAGTCTTGTTGGTTTAAGGAGAAAGTGATATGCACACAGAGAGAAATGGAGTGCGAAAAGAATGAAGCATGTAGGAGCGAAGTGAGGAAGAAGAACCGTTGTGGAGGAGAGATTGTAAGCATGAGAGATAGTATGGAGGCCACAGATGTCTCTATTGATTTAATGAAGTCTCCATCGTTCGTCGAAATGATGATGATAGTTGAGGAGGTGAGCTGGAAGCGCTCGGAACAGAATTTTGAAGTGAGGTGGAATAAAGGAGTATGGTGGAAGTTGAGTAGAAGGGAAGACAATGATAAGAGTAGAAAATGGAAGTTACAAAGAGGATTTGAATGGAGGTATTATTCCTGGAAGAATAGTTATAAAGCACCTCTTATCAGGACTATGGAAAGAATTAGAGACAGAGTCAATGTGGCTGATTATTTTGTTGATGGTAGAATGGTGTACTCACGGACCTGGCGAGATTATATGACCACGGATAAGATTATTATTTTGAACTTGTCAGCGTGCCAGCAGAGGTATAGTTCTACGGATAAGATGGAAGAACCCAATACAGAAGAAGGACCTTTTTTATTATCGTCAGAGTAGTTTGTTAAGCAAAGATTTATTTTTATAACAATGATATTTCAAACTGGTACAACTTCCCCCCCCCTTAAGAAAAATAATAAAAATTCGAGAAATGAACATTTTTATCTATAAAAATATGTACAAAAAACACAGACCTTGTTTATTTTACCTGACCAGGAAGTTCATTTACAACAATTACTAATTCTTTAGCCTTATTTCTGGTTAATCTGCCTGGATGGAAGTTGTGAGAGGAAGAAAATTGCTTAAATTGAAAGCTGTTTGTGGCATAAAAGAAAATACAGAGTTCCTCATTATAACAAGTTTATGACCATAGTCAAGTTTGGTTTCCAAATCTTTCAACGTCTGAACACCTATAATTGTGCAGAAATTTGAATGCTTTCCAAAAATATCGTCTTCTACAATAGCAAAAGGCACATAATTTATTTCTAAATTTTCAATTTTTATATCTAATTCAGCATACTCGCTTAAAAGAGATGTTCCATTGTATCCTACCATAGTTACAGAATGACTGAGTTTTCGTTTTTTCTTCTTTTTATTTGTACAAAGTTTTTCAATGCTAGTTCTGGAGATTAAATTGATAGATGAGCCCGTATCCAAAATACTGCAAAAGCGTAAATCATTAATTGTGACACACATCTTTGAAATGCGATTATGAAGATGATTACAACTCACCATATAAGTATCAAAATATTGGTCTCCGAAATGATACACTATGCCTTCTTCCTTCTGTTCATAGAGCAGATTGAGTGCAGGAATTTCTTTAAAAGAATTGACAAGTGGTAACTCTGAGTCTGGTCTCAATTATAAAGCATATTCATTATCTAATCTTTTGTTTCCATAAGGAACAAGTCTTGTTCTAGAAAAGAATTACATTTTTCTGTTTCATTAGGTTCTATTAACTCTACATGCCCACCAGACAAAGAAAATAAATAAATGACAGGGGCATTTTCTAGTGGTTTCGTATGGTAAGTAAATTTCATCAAAAATGTTTATGAACAAGTACATAAATAATACATTGGAAAAGTTCACCAAAAGCATTCAAAATGTCAAAGGAAGGTGCGATTTCGGGGTCCATCATACTCGAGATAATTCTCTTTTTGCCTTCTATTTTATACTTTTTGGGGGATTTTAGAAGCTCTTTAACTAATATCTCTCGAAGAAATAAAATAGGTTCTTTTTGTTGAGATTGGTCTCTCATCTTTTTCCAAATATTAAACAGCGTGTGGTCTCTCTTAATTTGAAACAATAGACAATCAATCATGCAGTTTGGACCACCTTTAGGGGAATGAATAACTCTGTAATCTCCGCCGAAATCTTCAACCACTATTTCTGAATTTACTACATTTCTACTGAGACCATCCGCTATGACATTATCTTTTCCTGAAATATACTCTATTTCGAAGTCAAATTCCAATAAATCTGTTAATGTTCGGGCTAATCTTGAATCTAACATTTTTTAATGAATATAAGTATTTTAGTGGTTGATGATCAGTTTGCAATATAAAAGGTATTCCCAAAAGGAAAGATTTGAAAGTCTTTATTCCCCATCTGATGGCCGCTAACTCTCGTTCTATGGCACTGTAGTTTTTCTGCGCTTTAGAGAAGGCCATGCTAGCCAAAGCTATTGTTCTCCGTTCGAGTTTTCCATCATCACCTATTTGGTCTTGCATCAGTTCTGATCCGGCACCCTCCTTAGAAGCATCTGTGGCAACTATCAATTTGTGTTCACTGTTATAATCTGGAAAATATAATGTGCTATTTTCTAAAGCCAAAGATTTTAAATTTTTAAATGCCTCTATTTTCTTATCATTCCAATCAATTGCCATTTTTCTAGGTTGTCCAATGATTTCTGTTAGTGGTTTGGCAATTTCAGCAGCATGTCTCATAAATTTTCTTTGCCATAAGGTTAAACCCAGGAAAGTATGTAAATCACCAATGGTCTTGATATTTTCAATCTCGTATTTTTTTTTATTTGTCAAAATTGTTCTTCTGCAGTCCTTTTTCATTAACAACATGTCCCAAAAATTCAATTTCAGATGTAGCCCAAGTACATTTTGATAACTTTGCCTTTAACCCCCTCTTTCTCAATTTATGCAACACTCGATCAAGCAATTCCAAATGATTTTCAAAGTTCTTGGAACAGAAAAACAGACCAATTTTTTGTAATTTAAAGTTCGATAATTCGATAACTCTTTTAGCAGGAAAAACAGACCAATTTTTTGTAATTTCAAGTTCGATAACTCTTCCAGCTGGGTTTAAAAGTAATTACAATTTCACTTCTTTATTTGGAAGGCAACTAGTATACGTTATTAATAAATAAATAATTATTTAAAATTATTTTTTATATATTATACAACACAAGCATTATATTATTTAAAGAAATGAATGTAAATTACTATTAGTAAATAAATGAATAGAATATACCAAGTATACAAGTACGATAAATTGGAATACTTAAATTTTATTAAATGTATCCTTCCTCAATTTAGGTGTAAGCTTCAAAAAATCCTTTACACATATTAATGCATCGATCGTCAAGACATATCAGTAGTGATTCGTTTTCTCAAATCTTGATAGGCATTCCAGTCGAACTTATTGGGTTTTATTTGTTAGTTTTTCTAAAGAAAGCACTTCGAAACAAGATACAATTCCTCACAAAAATGAAACATTAAGATTTTGTAAATCCTGTCTCAGCTTAAATATTTAAACAATCGAATTTACCAAATATGCGTTGCACAAGTTTGGGAAGTGAAAAAAGAGAGTTAAAGATCAATGAAACTGCTGTCTGTCAATCATTTATATGTTGAACAAATGGCAAAGAAATTTTTTGAAATTGTTTATGAAACAAAGTTGAAGGAAGTCTGCTTTTATTCAGATTGTGAATCGCAAATAGATTTCAACTCATTTTGTTCCTCATGTAAACGTTACAGTCCATCTTCCAAAAATATTTCAGCAGCAGAAATGTAAATCAAGAAAAAAGTGAAACAAAAGAAAAAGCATACATTGTAGTAGGTAGGCATGTATCTGAAAATTGTTTTCAAGAAGCTTGCTTTGTGTTACAAGATTCGGATCAGATAAACTCATTTATCTCAAAAATGTGAGAAAAACCAAAAGCTTAAGAGAAAAAAAAAGTTGAAAAAAATGAAAATCCCGGCTGTCAATATTGCGACAAAAAAAGACACATTGCCAAGTTTTGCTGGTTTGCCAATATGGTTGATGAGTTTGAATCTTAATAATAGGAGGATGTGGTTTACGACTTTTTATCTTATTCAACTGGCAGAAGGGACAAATTGTATTTGAACTTTGTAGACCACACATTTTTCATCCCGACTTCAGGAAAATTGTGAGTGATGTAAGTACAACCTGTCCTATCTGCCAGTTGAATAAGATAAAAAGTCGTAAACCACATCCTCCTATTATTAAGATTCAAACTCATCAACCATATCAGTTAGTTGCTCTTGATTTGATCCAGCTACCCTTATCAAAATCTGGTAATTCATATTTGTTAACTATAATAGATCATAACAGTAAATTCGTTCATGCTATACCAGTAAGAAACAAAAAATCAGAAACTATAGCTCTTGCTTTGAAAAGACTTTTACCTACATTACTAAAAATCCCTAATGCTGTTCTGACTGACCGGGGATTAGAATTTACGGGTAGAGTCGAAGAACTATTATCAGAATACAATGTGAAACATCTTTTTACGAGCAGTTATACAGCTTGGGGAAATGGATGTTGTGAACGTGCGAATAAAACTATTTCTGATTTGTTGAGAAGCACATTTGTGGACCTTAAAAAGTTGGGATGAGCATCTTCCGAAAGTAATTTCAATATACAACAACACTCATCATTCTGAATTAAATATGTCCCCTGCTGTATATATTTTGAATACTAAACATAATGTGAGTGATAGAATTTTGATTCCCAGAACAGATTTCAAATTCTGGGTCCGGGGACACGAAAAATTCCGACCATTTGATGTGGGAGAACTAGTCATCAAGAAAATTATAAGAACATCTGATAGAGTTGCTCACAAATTAGATGAAAAGTATAGCGGTCCATATAAAGTAATTAAAGTATTTTCTAATAACTTAACTTACGAAATAAAATCCTGTATGGATGGAAAGGTAATACAAGTACATTATCACTATTTACGACCGTGGAAAACGACCCCGGAATATTTGAAAACTTCTAAATTATTCAAAACTTATTATTCTGATTTTATTGACGAAATTTTCGGTAAAGAAGCAACAGTAAAAGTCCCATTACAGTATGAAGAACCCGAAGAGGAATTGGAAAATGAAAAAGAACCCGATTATTATGAACTGTTTCTTGCTCCAGATTTGAGACTTGTTACTCCAGACGTAAGTCCAATAGCTCTAATTTATACAGAAACTCCAGAACATTTATCCACATTCCAGCCAACAGAGTTCCGATTGAAGATATCTCAAACATACATCAAAATATTTTTCTAGTGAAAACAAAATACGAAGCCTTACTGCTTAACTTGGAACATATAAAGAATGAAACTAGTTCAGAAATAACCAGGAAAATAAAATTGAATATGAAACAGATCCTAAATATAGAACAAAAACTTAAGTTTTCTAATTTTTTAGAGCAGTCAGATTTTACCAACTTATGTAGCATAATGCTAGATTTAACTGAATTTCAAATAAATATTTTGCAATTACGAGCTGAAGAGAAAAACTCTGCCGTTGCAGAATTTCTGCATCTTTGTGATGAACTGTCAGTCAGCAATATCTCTTCACCTAGGACAGCTTTGAAAAATATTCAAGACACAGAAATGACTAATTATAACAGTGAACACAAATTGATAGTTGCCACAGAAGCTTCTAACGAAGGTTAAGAGCAGACGCACAGATATGTAAGCAAATAGGTGATGATGGAAAACTCGAACGGAGAACAATAGCTTTGGCTAGCATGGCCTTCTCTAAAGCGCAGAAAAACTACAGTGCCATAGAACGAGAGTTAGCGGCCATCAGATGGGGGATAAAGACTTTCAAATCTTTCCTTTTGGGAACACCCTTTATATTGCAAACTGATCATCAACCACTAAAATACTTATATTCATTAAAAAAATGTAGATTCAAGATTAGCCCGCACATTAACAGATTTATTGGAATTTGACTTCGAAATAGAGTATATTTCAGGAAAAGATAATGTCATAGCGGATGGTCTCAGTAGAAATGTAGTAAATTCAGAAATAGTGGTTGAAGATTTCCCCGGTCAGTACAGCATTAGGGATTTTTAGTAATGTAGGTAAAATTCCAATCAAAATTTTTTGATTTCTGTTAGTGGTTTAGCAATTTCAGCAGCATGTCTCATAAACTTCCTTTGCCATAAGGTTAAACCCAGGAAAGTATGTAAATCACCAATGGTCTTAATATTTTCAATCTCGTATTTTTTTATTTTGTCAAAATATGCCTTGTTCTTCTGCAGTCCTTTTTCATTAACAACATGTCCCAAAAATTCAATTTCAGATGTAGCCCAAGTACATTTTGATAACTTTGCCTTTAACCCCCTCTTTCTCAATGTATGCAACACTCGATCAAGCAATTCCAAATGATTTTCAAAGTTCTTGGAACGTAACAAAATATCATCAAAAAAACAATGTACCAAAGGTGGTGAAGCCAACTTATTTTTTAGGGATTTCTTTAAAGAAAAATCATTTATTTTAATTTCAGAATTTTGTATTTCAGAGGTAAGAAATTCCTCCAGAACCAACTCCATTTCTCTCTGAAAACAAGAAGGGGCAGTTGTCAATCCATAACTTAATCTCTTAAAACCTAAATGATCCGACTCCTGGAACTGCAAAACTAGTGATGTCTCTAGAATTCTCATCAATTTCCATCTGATAATATGCGCGACACAAATCTACAGAACTGAAGACGTTTGCTCCTTTTAAATTGTATATTGTATCCTGAAGATTGGGAATCGGAAAAGTGTCACCTCTAATCCTTTTATTTACTGATCTGTAATCTGCCGCCAATCGTAAACTTGAATCGGATTTAAAAATAGGGACAAGAGAGCTATTCCATTCAGATTTGGATCTTTCGATTATACCACTGGCCATTATTTTTCAATTTCCTCATGAATAGCAGTTGTAACGATTGGGTTAAAGTGCCTTGGCTTGTGATATACAGGAGTAGCTCCTGGAAGAAGTTCAATTTTAAATTTTGTCAATGATGCAGGTTGTTTCAGATCTTCATCATTTATAGAAAATATATTGGCATATTCCCACAAAAGATTTGAGAGTTTCTGTTGTTGTTCATTCAGATGGTCACAAATTAATTTTTCTTTAAACTCTTCTAAGGTCCACTTTTTGGGGATGTCTGCAATCTTTTCCCACTCGTCCTTGGCTAAATCTAAATCTTCTGGATCTCCACCATTAACAAATGCTTTACACTCTTGCTTAAAACTCTCAAAACATTCACTATATGCTAAGAGTGTTTTAATAATGCCTACCGTTTCTCCATTGTTACAGTGGTGGCCCGTCCTGCGTTTTTAACACTTTTACTTTAAAAATTCTATCATTAACTATGCCTGGTACAAAAGAAAAGACAAGATGGAATGAGGTAGGAAATTGTAAGTTTTTGTTTTGTTTTTTGTTTTTTTTCTTTGTAAGTTTGATGCTCAAACTTAAGGTGGGAGGAATGTTACATGGAGATCAGAGAACCACCTAAATGTAAACAAAGTTAAAGCAGAGAAAGATTGAGTTTGGAAAATTTAGATTGCTCGGAAATCTCAGACTGGAAGGATGTAAAGAA
Source organism: Trachelipus rathkii (assembly GCA_015478945.1). Classification (NCBI taxonomy): domain Eukaryota; kingdom Metazoa; phylum Arthropoda; class Malacostraca; order Isopoda; family Trachelipodidae; genus Trachelipus; species Trachelipus rathkii. The sequence goes on along the minus strand of JABUQX010116137.1, from coordinate 41,762 downwards.
AACCAGCGATAGCCTGAAGTTAAAAGTAGGGAAGACAAAGGAAGAAAAAGCCCCAAGGAATGGTAAGCCAAACTTAGTAAATATTGTTAATGTTTCGCTTACGATTATTTTTTTGTGGTATTCATTTAGTGTAATGTTGTTATTTTATCTTATTTTAGGGGGATTAGCGGACGACGAAAGTAGCTAGTCATGAATTGGTTATCAACGAAAGAAATTAGTAGGAGTCTTAGTTGCCTGTGTTCTTGGAAATATGATGGAAGAATCGATATGATTTGCCTGCTTATACGATCGAAATTAAGAGCTTCAGCGAAGTTGCCTTTACGTATACAAAAATGAGAAGTCCTGAAAATGCTGCTAAAAAGAATAATGCTCCTGGAAATAAGGTGTTAGTAAGTATGATTTAGCAAATCATACGTAAGATTTTAATTGTGGAATCTACTTTGTAAGTATACGTGCCTGTTCTGTATTTAATGATTTTTGCCTCGTTTAAACTATCACTGACAAAGACGATACCTTATACTTAATTATGTCTTCCCCGCTATACTTACTGTTAGGATGAAAACTTTACGATGAAACCTTGTTTTTATATGCCTGTTGTTCAAATTAGATGTTCTTAAATTTACGAGAATTTTGGTGATTAAAAATTTAGAATTTGCTTGCGTTTGCAAGAATATCTTACTACTAAAGATTAGACTTTTGATAAAGAATGGAAATATTTATTGTAACGATTTGAACCTTTTTTCTTAACCAGTGAATGTGTTGAGAATACGTGTCGTAATCATTGGAAAGGATCTTCGTGACTGATTAATGATGATTTGCCGATCAACAGAATACCGCATCAGTGGAATGGATTATTCACAAGTATAAGTAGTCCAAAGACATTGCCAGTGTTGTGTGTAAAATTAAAGTGCCTTCCGTCTCGGTAAAATTTATGAAGTGATTTTTGATATAAGTTTTGTATATATATGTTATTGATTTTATTATTTAGCTAGGGATAGAGTAGGAATTAATATTTAGCGAAACATAACTATTGATGATTTACGAATAATTTGTGCAACCTATTTAAATATAATTAAAATACATGGCTTACTGTTCTTCTCCTCTCTTCATTGGTATATAAACCGCATGGTGGTAAAATTTAAGTGTGCTGCATCGGGTGTCTGTACATATGGTAACGTATTGATTTAAAATAAAAGAAACGTTCATATATTTAATAATAATGAAAGAATATGTGCCTTTTATTATGCATTATTCAGCGTTATTATTTACAGAAGTTAAAAGCGCAGAAGAACGCCCAATTGTTACAGAAAGCACAATTGATTACATGTTGCCTCGTAGCGGGGCGGAAAAAAATAATGCGTCCATTAGTTGTCCTAATATATATAGGAACCTTTCTGTTTTACAACCAATGGTCAGTTTTGAATTTTTTTTTGTTTTTTTTTAATATATTGCCTACTAATGATATACTAACAATGAATTTCAGTGTAACGGACATGAATTAAAAATATATAGGACCAGTTACGTTTTACGGTTTTGTAACTTTATTTTTTTTTTTTTTTAACTAAAGGAATACCCAACGGTGAAACCGCAAAGATGGCAGGAGTCGGGCTCTCTCGGCCTTCCGTCCCGGCCTTCCGGGGAACGACAGGTAGGACTATTTCCCCCCTCCGGGGAGTCTCCGAACCCCCGCTCTTTGTATTTGGGTGTCACGGGGTTCCTCCGCCCCCTCCCCTACGGTATGCAACGTCCTCCCCCTGTCCCCGTCTGCCTCGTGAGCCCCCTAATTTTTATTTTATTTTTTATATTTTTTTTACATATTGTAATAAGCTTTAACGCTGATTCCAAATATGTAATTGTTTTTCTTGTAAGTTGTAATTTTTATTGATATTTAATTTATTAAAAAAAATTTTTTTTTTTTTTACATTTTGTAATAAGCTTTATTAACGCTGATTCCAAATATGTTAATTGTTTTTTTCTGAAGTGTCGTACTTTTCGAGATATTCATTTAAAAACAATATTTAACAAAAATGTGATTTTTAAAAAAATTATTTAAAAAATACTTCGAATTTAATCATGCCCGTTACCACTAAATTCATTGTTGCGTATCTATTATAGTAGCAAATATTAAAAAAAAATCAAAAAAAAATCAAAAACTACAACACATTTAAACAGAAAAGGGCCCCTATATATATAATACTATATATAGATATATATATATATATATATAGAGATATATATATATATATAATATATATAATATATTATATATATATATATATATATAATATATATATATATATATATAATAATAATATATAATATGAATAGGCCTATATGACATTCTTGCGTAGTTTTTTTTATACTGGAAAAGTTTAAAATAACCCCATAATTGACAAAATTAAATTACTTAATCGTGTAAGGTTCATTAAATTTTTAGTTTTTTACCTTTTTTAAATTTTTTTTTTAAGAACGTGCTGTGTATTAATCATTACCTTTTTTATATATCTAAATATTTTTACAATTGCTGTTTAGTATAATTGTTTCTTGCTGATAAAAGATTGCTATTCATTTGAATTATTCTTATTTAGGTATTAATATTGTTTAATATGTCTCAAAATTACAACTTTGAATGGTTAAATACTAATATAAAAACAGAAGTTTAAGCTGTAAGTTTTTTTCAAAATTTTAATATTATACAAATAAATAAAGTGTGCAGCATGGACATTTAATGAAAGTTTTGAAAAGAACGTGGAAATAGTTGTGTTTAGCAATCTTGAATAAAACCATGTAAAAACATTAGACTTTAGTTAAAGTAATACCATAGTGTAAAGGGAATTAACATTGCCTCTTTCAAAGATTATTAAATTTTTTTATTGCTGGAGTAGAGAACTCACCACAGTAAAATTTTGCAAAGAAGAATTAAACATTTGTAATAAAACGTGTATTGATTTCAGTAATTACTTGCGTGAGGTAAGATAAATCCTTAATTTTAAATTGTTAATTTGATTAGTTAAAAAATTTAAAATTGTGCACTTGAACATATATAATAATTTTAAATATACCGACGACGAACTAACCTAACCTACCACCCTAACCAAACCTAGCCTAATATATATAAATAATTAAATTTTAATTTATTTTATTTTTTATATTAATAATTTAATGTTATTAAAATTATATATATATATATATATATATATATATATATAATATATATATATATATATATATATATATATATATATATATATATAGAGAGAGAGAGAGAGAGAGAGAGAGAGAGAGAGAGAGAGAGTCAATCGCCACGACTCAATAACCTCGCAAAACTTGACTCAACAACCTCGCAAATTCTACCTCGCTAGTTACCGATCAAAATCTACAAATATGCTATATATATATACTCTCTATATATATATATATATATATATATATATATATATATATATATATTATATATATATATATATATATATATATATATATATATATATATATATATATATATATATATATATATATATATATATTCTTGAAGATAAAAAATATTTTATTATTTATTTATTTCACAGGTTTGTACTAATGCACTCGAAAAGAAGCCATCATGCATAGGTGGACATAATTTGACCGTCGAAGTTGACGAGACATGCTTGTCTAAAAGAAAATATTCTAGAGGAAGGATCCTTCCTCAACAGTGGATTTTTGCGGGAATTTGTAGAGAAACGAGCGAAGTTTTTTTATGTACTGTTCCCGATAGAACCGAGAATACTTTGTTAACCTGTATAAAAACGTACATAAAACCAGGCTCCATCATTATCAGTGATTGTTGGCGATCATACTATAACATAAGTTCACTCACTGCCTATTCTTTTAGGCATTTGACTGTAAATCACAGTCAAAATTTTGTTGATCCTATTACTGGAGCCCATACTCAAAATATTGAAGGTACGTGGAGTCTGTTTAAATATAAAATTAAGAAGCAAAAGGGAATGCATAGACATATGACTAATTCATATCTCTGCGAGTTTGTATGGCGTAGAAAAAATAACGGAAAAGATTTATTCGAATCAATATTGAGAGATATAGCCGAATTTTAAATATATATATCATGGCTAGGATAAACCAACTAAGAAGAGATGATAAGGACTAAGGTATTTGAAAAGTTTTGTTTGAGATCGGATTGTCAAGGTATAGGAACTAAAGGAAAAGCCCCATATCGGTACGTATAGATTTAATTGAGATTTTATTTAAAGGGTATTATTTTT
>JABUQX010116137.1:0-32500 GCA_015478945.1 Trachelipus rathkii | reverse complement strand
ATTACATAGTAGATTAAAAGAAAATTGCCCAAAAGTGGATTGCGAAATCAATTCCTATTGAGCTATTTATGTGCTTTTGTTTGGAAGCAAGAACATCAAAGGGAAGAAAGATACGAAGCATTCTTAAAAACAAATTGGGAAAGCCAAACAAAATAACTAAAGTAGTTTTTTTTATATATAATATAATATATATATATATATATAATATATATAATATATATTATATATATAAATATACATATATAATAATAATAATATATAATTATATATAATGTTTTTGTATAATGTCGTATAACAAGCTTTGTTCCGTTCGAAACCACTTATCGTACACAAGCGATCTCGCTTCGCGTATATTTGTCGCTTTTAAACCATAATATCACATATAATATAAATATATATATATATATAAATATATAGTAATATATAATATAATATATATATATAGTATTATATATATATATATATATATATATATAATATATATATATAATAATTACAAATGTTGAAATTTAGCAATTTCCATAATTTGTAATTTTATAAAATTTAAGCTTCACATATTGGAAATAATTTAAAGAATTTTAGCTATTCATTTTTTTTAAAAATTATTGTAATGTTTCAAACATCATTGCCAAGCCCAGTCGTTACTCTTACCTGTGTTCGAACAACTATACTTATGAGGTTACAAACCAATATATCCGAATAACTTACGCATTAATCGGAAAAAAAAAAAAAACAACGATATCTGAATAACATTACCTCAAACCGGATACTTATTACCAAAGAATATGATCTTGTAACTTCGTAAGGCGGTGAATTATCCTCAGTTTTGCATGGTTACGGCGATTTTGCCAGACAAGCCCAGCCGTAATAAGTTTATAATACAGTGTTTTTTTAAGATTTATATTTTTATTTTACCACAGGCGCACATTAAGTCACGAATTAGCCCTTGTAAATGTATAAATTTTCGCCATGCGCAGACAGTCTATTATTCTATTGCTAAAAGGCATTTTCACGTTTTATGTTTTAATATATGTTACTTAAGATACATATGAAGAACGTTAGGGTATACTCATTTGATCTACACCGCTCTAAGCGCGAGTGATGCCTAACTCCGCGTCACTTGTTTTACTGAATTTGAAACTGATAATTTTTGTTCCTGATTTACATGTGTTACTTGTTTCATGAAAATTTTGAATGTTATTAAGATGTATATTTCAATATAAAAACAACGTCTTGTATTTTACTTTTTTACGATCAAGAGAAAAATAAATTGTTAAGAATGAAATAAATTACGAAAATGCCTTATTTATTTTATATATCCCTCCCGCCCCCCTGTAAATAGCACATCATAAGAAAGGTTATTGTTATACGTATAAGGATTACCAACCCATCGGTAAAAGTGGTGGCTTCGTTAGAGTGCTGACGAAGCCCTATTATTATCAATTATTTTATATTATTATTGAATTATTATTATTATTATAATATTTTAATTATTATTATTTTTTTTTTTTAATCGGATTTTGACTTTTAATGAATCTCTCTCCAGAGTGTGTACATATGTATATAGCGTTTTATTATTATTTATATGATTTATTATATTATACTTTGTAGGACAGTTATACGAGACTGTTCGACGCATTTCAAAGAAACCTGTACCAAGAGTGCTGAGCAATGAACAGAAGTTAGATCGCGTTTTTTATGTACGAAACACAGACAAAAAGTCAGATATAACCCCAACTCTATATCCAATATCATAACTGGTGATGAATCATGTATTTAATTAAGGCTATGCTTCTGAGACTAATCAGCAGTCGTCGAGGTGCAAGTCGCAAAATTCACTGCTGCCTATAAAAGTTCGAATTCACAGCAGGTGCATCATATTTCTTATTTACAAGAAATATAACAGAGGGTTTATGGGACATTCAAGGAGATTCTTCACAAAAGATAGAAATATAATATAAATTATATATAATAACATTGTGTTCTGTATATTTTGTTTTTTTCTTTTGCCGAAGAAAAACCACGCACAAATAGATCAACATGTGTAATAGTCATACATAATTCTAAATTTTAGACATACACCTTCGACGCGATATAATTCTACGCGCAAGTAAAACAATTTCTTTCAATCGTTTCTCAGTTAAATTTAAATTATATAAATAACACATCGGAATTGATTAATAATCAGTAAAAAGAGATTCTAAAGAGATTTAACAGGAAAATTCTCATCTTTTTTCCGCATTGATATACAGGAGAATTATTATATATTAACATTGATTTTGCAGGAGAATTCTCCTTTTTTAACTTCGATATTACAGGAGAATTCTCCTATATTAACACCGATTTTACAGGAAAATTTCCATTTTTTTAAGCATTGAATAAACAGAATTATTATACATTAACATTGATTTTGCAGGAGAATTCTCCTATTCTAACTTTGATATTACAGGAGAATTCTCCTATATTAACATTGATTTTACAGGAGAATTCTCCTTCTTCTCATAGCATTGAATTTACAGGAGAATTCTCATATATTATTAACATTGATTTAACAGGAAAATTCTCATCTTTTTTCCGCATTGATATACAGGAGAATTATTATATATTAACATTGATTTTGCAGGAGAATTCTCCTTTTTTAACTTCGATATTACAGGAGAATTCTCCTATATTAACACCGATTTTACAGGAAAATTTCCATTTTTTTAAGCATTGAATAAACAGAATTATTATACATTAACATTGATTTTGCAGGAGAATTCTCCTATTCTAACTTTGATATTACAGGAGAATTCTCCTATATTAACATTGATTTTACAGGAGAATTCTCCTTCTTCTCATAGCATTGAATTTACAGGAGAATTCTCATATATTATTAACATTGATTTAACAGGAAAATTCTCATCTTTTTTCCGCATTGATATACAGGAGAATTATTATATATTAACATTGATTTTGCAGGAGAATTCTCCTTTTTTAACTTCGATATTACAGGAGAATTCTCCTATATTAACACCGATTTTACAGGAAAATTTCCATTTTTTTAAGCATTGAATAAACAGAATTATTATACATTAACATTGATTTTGCAGGAGAATTCTCCTATTCTAACTTTGATATTACAGGAGAATTCTCCTATATTAACATTGATTTTACAGGAGAATTCTCCTTCTTCTCATAGCATTCCGACGACACTCCCAGATTTCAATAAGAAAATCCCAATGTCAGATGTTTCTTTTATCGTTAAAGCAATTATTTCTTTTTCCACTCAGAGGCTTTGGAAAGGGTACCAAGGTAATTTAGCCACATTTAGATTATTATCAATTTAATAGTGAACCATTTCAGTAGAATTACATAAATATAAGGAAAGTAGCCGGATAACAAATATACCATTGAATCATGGATACCTGAGTAAAAATATTATTTTTTAATAAAATGAACAGTCTTAACAATCTATAAAAACTATATCTACTAAATCTATACCTAATCTAAAACCCTCAAGATCAGAAATTCAAGGCAAGTTCATCGGCTTTGTCATGAAAACTCATAACCTAACCTAACCTAACTCATACAATATCAGAATATTATAACTAAACTAATATTAACTAATCCTCATACATTAACCTAACCTAACCTTACTCATATTATACTCAATAAACCTATAACCTTAAACCATAACTAACATAACCTATAACTCTGATACAACTATGTCCATCTCCTACTCTAACCTTAACCTTATACACTAAACTCCACTCCAAAACACATGAGTCGTCCCGCGCCCAAGTATAAATATCGTAATACTCAGAGAATATATTTCATATATTCAAGGTAAAAATGATTACTCTAGAATGCAGGCGGAGAAGAATAAAAAGTAAAATGTATGGGATAACGTAAACTCTGACCTCTGGGGCAAACCGCAATTTATCATAATACGGTACTAAATTACATTTCTAATATAATTCTGTACATAAAATTTATATATATATATCATATATATATGGAAAAATTATTATGTACTAAATACAATATAACAATAAAATACAATGTTAATACCTATATATATGAGTATATTATAATATTATTATAATTATATATTATAATGAGAGAGAGAGAGAATATATATATATATTTAATAATATATAATAATATATTAATATATAAATATTATTATAATATATATATATTAATTATATAATAATTATAATATAATATAATATATAATATATAATGGGGCAATTAAAATAGTATATAATTAATATTAATATATTATATATATATATTATATATTATATATATTAATATAATATATATATATATTAATATTAAATATATATATTATAATATATATTATAACTATTAATATTTATATCATATTAAAGTCAGAATATTATATTATAGTATATAGTATATATATATATAATATATATGATGAGGTAATTAGTATTATTTACCTTTAAACTTACTCTTCAATTATATATATATAAATATATTAAAATCCTACCTTAATCGAATATAAGAATACAATATAATATAAAATTAGTATATATAATATATATATATAGTATATATATAATATATTATAATATATATATTATATATATAATATATATATATATATATATTATTATATAATATAGTATATATATATTTATTATATATATATAAGAGAGAGAGGAAGGAGAGAGAAGAGAGAAGAGAGAGAGAGAGAGGAGCAGAGAGAGAGGAGATGACGAGAGAGAGAGAGGAGGAGAGAGAGAGAGAGAGAGTAGCCTACTCGAAGCAAAGAAAGTACCTCTCATTGGGCTGTAGAGTATTTTCGAGAGAATAGCTTCAATGACTTTCTCCTTCTCTTTTGCGTTCATATTCACACTCCTTTTCCAGACAACACTTTATAGGCATTGCCTAATATCCCTATCCCTGTGTGTGGGGGAAAGAGAATCTCCCACGTAGAAGGCAACTAAAGGGACAAGGTAGTTGGGTTGGCTGCCCACAACCTCTTATCTCTTGTGACTCAAATAATTAAGTAGACCAAACCTGAGATTTAAAAATAAACAAATCTTTAGTTTTAGACGAAATTATGGAGCGTTTTACATATCAAAAATTAGTAAATTTAATATTATACTATATCAAAATAAGTGGAATCTAAAACGCATTTGAAGTTAGTCAGAAAAAGTGAAATAAGGGCAAAATCAAAGTACGGAAGGCAAAATGAATTTCAAATGGAGTCTCAGATAATCTATTTAATTTTAAACTGAGGAGTAAACGTAACCTATATTTTACACAAGGTAAAATTAACCTTTACCGACATCGAGAAGATTTTCTGAACGACAGAAAATGCGAACAGAAGAGGTTCGTAAATGTATTAAGGAAAGCCTAATGTAAGCTCGGAAAAGTTTTTTCTCGGATACGAATTTACACACACCAAAGACATTATATATATTATAGAGAGTAAGATAAAATAACTTACTTATATGTTATGTTTATTATTTATATATAATATAAATGTATTAAGGAAAGCCTAATTTAAGCTCGGAAAAGTTTTTTTTTATATATAAAAATTAACGTAAAAAGTAGAAAAGTTAGGTATATATTATTATATTAGCTACTATTCAATTATATAGAGTGAGTATTTTTGATCTGTACCTCTATACACGATTTTATAGACATGATACTAATCTATGATGACATATATATTTATACTAAATTTATATATGATATTATTATTTTTAATATTTATATTTTATATTATATAAATAATATCTATATTAACGTAATTATATATACGAATTAGGATGATTCTATATACATAGATAGTATATACCTGACTATATATCTTTATATAGTACTTGCCCAGATATAAGTGCGTGTTTTTTTTTTCTAACAACTGCAAAGCGAATAATTATTAATTATATAAAAAAAAAATCACATTATATTAATATAGTAATATATATAATATATATTATATATATATATATATATATATATATATATTTATTATATATTATATATATAGTATATATAGTATTGTATAATATATATATATATATATATATAGTTATATATATATAGGTCTTCTGTGTTTTACCGACTCCCCGTCCAAGTTTTCTTTAATTTTTTTTTTGGTTTTTTTTAAATTAATTGCTAGTAATATTCGATACCAACAATGAAATTCAGTGGTAACGGACATTATTCATAAGTTCGTATATATTAATTTAAATGAGAAAAATAATTTTTTTTTAAAAAATCACAATTTTTTTTTAGTAATATGTTTAAAAAATGAAATAGTCTCGAAAAGTACGGAGGCGGAGACACTCAGGAAAACATTACATATTTGAGAACACATGAAGCATGCGTATTAGAAAAAAAAAAAAAAATATAAAAAAAAAAAAAAAAAATAAAAAAAAAAAAAAAAAAAAAATATAAATACCTCTAAGGATTTTGAGATTTATAAAAAACACTTTAATTTTGAGTATATTTCACGTTTATAAATAGCTTTATTATATAAAAATGTTAAAAAAAAAATAACCAAAAAAAAAAAAAAAAAAAAACGGCAAAAAAAAAAAAAAAAAACAAAAAAAAAAATTAGTGTGGGCTTCGAGCACGCTCGGGGGAGACGCAGAGGTGGGGGAACGTTTCCCATACCCCCGTAGGGGGAACAAGGGCGGAGGAGGAAACCCCTCCGCGACACCCAAATAGCCGGAAAGGCGGGGGGTTCCGGAGACCTACCCCGGAGGGGGGGAAATAGTCCTTACCCTGTAGTTCCCCGGAAGGGCCGAGAGACCCCGACTCTTTGCATCTTTTGCGGTTTACCCTGGGTAGGTTCCTTTTAGTTAAAAAAAAAAAAAGAAAAAAAAAAGAAAAAAAAAATTTATTAAAACTGGACGGAAGTTGTTATAAACGTCGGTAAAGTGTTCCTAATAATATTTTTGAATCATGTCCGTTTACCACTTAAATTGATTGTAGGATATCAGACAAAATATAGTTGAAAAAAAAAAAAACCAAAAAAAAAAATTTCAAAACTTCTGGACATTTGTACTCCAGAAGAGGTCGCCCCTATATATTATATATATATATGTATATATCCTTAATATATATATACCTCACTATATATATATATAATATATATATATATAATATATATACTATAGATATATATATATATATATATATATAATATATAAAAAGTTATTGAGTTTAATTGTTTTCGTTACCTTTTTTAAAAATAATTTTTAAGTATTGAAGCTCCTTTATTACTATAGTTTCAAATTGACTTTTACGCATTTTTTACTTCAGTTTTATGAATGTGTTGACTTCAATAGGCATGCAATCGGAAATAATGTATTGGAGTGAGGCCAGATAACCACATGATCCCAACAGTAATAATATTTATTACTTAATACTTCCGATGTGTACAAAGTGTTTTTCCAGTTCCTGTTCCCTTTTTTGAAGTTTTGAAAGAAATATGTTTATTGGAATTCGAGTTTCCCAACTGTGTGTTGTGTGTTGCCAATTATAATATTTTATAAAAATGTTGAATTTTGGCTTTATGAAATATTTGTTTCATTATTCTTAACATACACTGAGTGGTTTTCAAAATAGGGTGCGTCTCGAAATACCCCAGGTGGTGCGCCGACACCTTATTTAATTTTAGGTTAAATTTTTGCTTTTTTAATGTTAAAAAAAATCCAAGTCGAAAGTTTGGAATTCTTTCCTATTTTGAATGATTTGAAGGTTGTAAAAAATGGGAAATAAAATTTGTCGGAAAAGGACATTATACACTACACCTGACCAAATTTGAGAGAGAATTTAAATTGAAAATTTTAAATAACCTTCCAATGAACGACCTTAAATGGGGTCTTAAATCAATTAAGTGGAGAAAATAAATATCAAACATCTTCATATTCTTTTTATATATATATTATATAATATTATATATATATTATATAATATATATATATTATATATATTTATATATATTATATATATATATATACTTCCTTATATATATAGTAATATAACCAATATATATATAATATAATAATTAGTTATTATATGTAAATATTTTAATAAATAGAATTAACTACATAGAGTTAAGATAGTTTCGTGATAAGTACTTATATAAAGAGAGTTTTTCCATAGGAGAAAGAGAGAAGCAGAGGACTTGAGGAGTCGACAGAAGATGTGAGAGATGGGAAGACTGAATGAGAGAGGAGAGATGGGACAAAAGGTAGAGAGTAGAGAGAGAGATGAGAAGAGAGAGAGAGAGAGAGAGAGAAGATGAGAGTAGAGAGAGGTAGCCTAACACTCGAAGCAAACTGCAAGGACCCTCTCATGGGCTGTAGAGTATTTCCCGTGACATTCTTTAGTGCCCAATGGTTCTCTTTCTTTTGCGTTCATATTCACAGCGGGCGCTCAATTATACCCATTGACAACACTTTTAAAGGCATTGCCTAATATCCCCTATCCCCTGTGTGTCGGGGCGAATAGAGACATTAGACATAGTCGTGGGTCGTTGCTATTGTCGTAAGAATGAGCAACTTATAAGGTACCAAAGGGTAGTATGGCAGAAACGGTGTTTATTGAGCTGCGCCACACACCATATTATCTTCGTTGTGACAAAACTTCAAATATTATAAGTAAGTAGAACCACACCTGAAAGTATTTAAAATAAAAAATATAACTACAATAAATTGGTCTTTAGTTTTAGACCAGAGAACAGTATTATATAAGAAGCCTGTTTTACATAGCTTCTAGGATACATATCTTAATACGAAAGGTATTTAATATTAATAAGCACTATAACAATCAAAAAGGGTAAAGTTGGAATAAATCTTTAAAATAATACGTCTAAATTTAATAATTTAATGGTTAGTGTTCCAAGAACACAAGTAGAATCCAAATCAACTATCATTCTAAGCAAAGCACACCCTAGATAAGTTACGAAAGAGTATAAGTAAGGTGCATTAAAAAATAGTAAATAATTCTAATAATAAATGGAGTTCTTAACGATAATATTCATATTTTATAATTTTAAACCTGAGTAGAGATAAAACGTAACCTAATATTATTACTACAGCAAGGTAAAAAATAAATTATAACCTTTAATCCGACTAATCTGAGAGAATGATATTATTACTGAACGAACAAGATAATAAATGTACGAATATCAAGAAGAGAGTTTCGTTATAAAATAATGTTATATTTTATAAAGGCAATTGACCCTAATTTTTAACAGCTTCGGAGGAAATAAATAGATTTTTTTATTTTAATAATTAATAAAATATATATAAAAAACGTATACAGTTAAGATAAAAGTTAAGGTCCTCACATGTAGAGGTTATCTTGACCTTATCCAGTTATAGCTATCAAGTATACAATATTTTTATTTTTATTTAAAGATCATTACGTAAATCGATAGAGTCTACAAAAAGGAGCCGTCTCTATCTCTTCATCGCCCAGATCTGCCATGGTGTATAGGGTTTCCCTTTTATCTAATCATCTCTTAGCGGAAAGAGCGAAAGAACTATAAAATTTCTTATAAGAGTAATTAATTAAATAATATTAAATTCCTCACATTAAAATATTATTTACCTTATACTCATATAGGTAAACGTAGACTTAAACACATTCAAACCCGGGGCCATAATATGGCATATTAATGAAGACCCCTATACTGTGATCTAGGACTCCTATTAATATATTACATATAGAATTGAATGCCACGGTAATTAAATATATTATATATATTATATTATATATTATATTAATTAATATTATATATATTAATATTATAATATAATATTAATATATATATATAATAATTATTATAAATATAATTAATTATATAAGGTATACTAATGTGCGTTCTTTAAACGCTTACCGTCAGTTTTATTAATATTTTTTCTTTTTTAGTTATAACTTTTATTTTATTTTTTAAATATATTGTCATACTATTACAGTGATATACCTAAACAATTGAAATTATCGGTTAGGTTATAACTAGAGGTACATAGTATTTAATTTTTCACAATATATAAAATCCAGAAACTTATTTTTAAAAATATAAATTTTTAAAAATTCAATATATAATCTAGTTAAATATTGATTTTTAAAAAAAAATGAAATTAATTATATACTCAGAGAAAAGTACGGTAACAACTATAACAGAAATAAAGAACGCTCAACAAATTACATATTTATAAGAAGACAGCGTATAAAGCGTATATTATTACTAAAAAATAAAAAAATAACAAAAAAAAAAAAAAAAAAAAAAAAATATAAATAATTATTATCAATATACAGAAATAAATCTTAGACTTTAAGTATATTTTATAACAATATTATAAGAAAAACTTACATTAATTTGGAAATACAATTGTCTATGTTAAAAGCTTATATAATAATATTATATAATACCAAAAAAAAAAAAATACCATATAAAAAAAAAAGAGCTGGCAAAAAAAAAAATGAAAAAAATTAGGTATTAAATTTATATGATGACCTGAGAACGGGGGACAGAGGGGAAGGGACGTTTTACTCAATACCCCGTAGGTGAGTGAGAGGGCGGAGGAACCTAGTCTACCAATTACCTGCGAAACACCCATATAATATAGTCCAAAGAGGGGGGTTCCTCGGCGTATGAACCTCAATCCTCGAGGATGGAGTGGGAGGAAATATGTACCTTAATATATTACCTATATAATTATACAGTTGATAGTTTATTTCCCACTACCGGAAGGGCTCCGAGAGAAATGCCCCATATATAATCCAGAACATTTCCTGGCCAATCTTTTTGAGACGGTTTACCTTAGGTATATTGGTCTCCTATAGTATTCCTGTTAGTGTAAAAAAAAAAAAAAAAAAAAAAAAAAAAAACAAACATATAAACTGTAACGAGTTGTTCAAAATCGTAAAAAGTGTTCCCTATAAATAGACTTTTTGCACAGGCAGTTCTTGTCCGTTTACCATTCTTTTTATCTTGGAGAGAGTAATTTGGATTATTATTGAATCATATTACTTATAAATAATTTATTAAAAAATATAACATGTAACACACAAAATATCATGCTAGTATAAAAAACTTGGACGGTGATAGGAGTATACCAGATTAGAGAAATACTAGAATGTCAGAGGTTGTGCCGTAATATTTATATGATATTAATCTAATATATCTATAATATAATAGTATTATATATTATATATAAAAAATATTTTAAATAATTAAGTTAATTTATAATATATATATCACATTTATATATTATCAAAATATAAAATATTTATAAAAATTGAAAATATATCTATCCAAAATGATACGACACTTAATACATGAAAAAAACCTAATAATTAGGCAATATTAATTTGAAATATATATCACAGTCACGATTAATATTATATAAATGCATACTATTTAATTTAATATTATATAAAATGTAACAAAGATTATAAGTTATGAATATAGTAATGTTACATAGACTTATAAACATTATAAAAAATAATATATTTAATAGTTGTTTAAGCGTTGGCTTTATTAATAATATTCATAGATCATATATTGAGAACATTTATCACTCTCTCCGAAAAGTACGACACTTACTCGACAGAAAAGCCTCAATTTTACACTTATCTAGTTTTATGGGAAAATTAGTGGTCTGGTAAAATTCACGCACTTATTACAAAAATATATAAAGCAATATCGAATATGGTATATATTAGAGGTGTGGAGGCAGAGATAAAAACACACAA
Organism: Trachelipus rathkii; assembly: GCA_015478945.1. NCBI lineage: Eukaryota > Metazoa > Arthropoda > Malacostraca > Isopoda > Trachelipodidae > Trachelipus > Trachelipus rathkii. The sequence goes on along the minus strand of JABUQX010116137.1, from coordinate 20,758 downwards.
CAATAATGATTCCAATAAGTATAATAAAAAAAATAATATAAATGAATTAAAAACATATGCGGAGTCTGTGTACATCGGAGAGAAGTATGTTCCTTGGACACCGGGGCGCACCAAAAGTCTGGTCCGGGGGACTGTTTTTTCCCTTATGTAAGTTGAAAAACGACTGTATTCCGTGAGGGGGGCGACTTGGGCGTTGAGTTGACGAGCTCCCACTGTGCGCTCCTGTAGTGCGGAGCCACCAATTATGACACAATAATAATCTTCATTAAAAAGAAGTGTGTTGAGGTGCCGGGAAGATTATTGAATCCAGAGTGAGACGCACTATTGTTTCATCTTACGTTGAGGGGAGGATAAGGTAATATAATAGCCCTGTACCCGGTTTTTCAAAAATAGGCTGTGGCGGTTCCTCCGCCAGAAATATCCCGGAGGTGGTGCGCGGAAGGCGGACCCAGAGGACGCACACCTTAAATCCTGTTAACTATCCTCTGCTTAATCTGTTAGACGAGAGGTCTTTTGACTTGTGAGGCAACTTGGAAGGAGTAATATCACCAAATATCCAAGTCAGAGTTAAACAAAGATAAATTATAGGAAGCTTAAATTTTAACATAAATTTGAATGAGAGAGAAATAGTCATTGTTTATTTAAATTGTTATTTCAACACCATATAATATTTTTTAATTTAATATGTATATTTTTGCTTCGTGATCTGTTTTACCCCTTAACAAATTGACCTGTATACGAGCATCAATACTACTAGAAAATATATAAAAATAAAAAACAAAAAAAAATCCAAAAACTGAAAGTTGCCTTATAAACATATACATAGTCCTATATATATATATAATATATAATATATATAATATACTATATATTTATGATATATACCTGACAAAGATTAACAAAATTGATAGAAGACTTTATTGAATAATTTTTAATATATACCTTTACTATCCACCTACGTGAACTAAGTACTTTAAATATGGGTCTTAAATAATCCATTTCATATAGAGAAAAATATAAATTCAAACCAGTTCTTATCATATCACCTATTAGTACCACTTGGTATACTATGATTTGTAAATTAAAATAACTATGAATAATACCAATATTTTAATATATATTTTATGGCGGTCAGGAGAATCTCGAGAATTAACTATTTTTCTCTCCATGTAGGGGAATAGCGAAGGCAGAGACTTTGTCAACGATATATTGATGATAACTAGAGAATTATTATTATAAAAATAATTTAAAAATATTCTAGAAATATAGTGACGCATATTTAGCATAAAATTTAATTTTCCATATGATTGAATAAGTTTCACAAGAATGAGAGAGAGGTTATCAAACAATATTTTTTTCAGATAGTTATACGTATATTTGTCAGAGAGTTCAATACATCGAGTTTTAGGATGTTGCAATATAATATATGACAAATACTTATTTAATACTAATAATAAAAATAAGATGAATAATAAAAAAATTAATTACTTAATTGAGACTTCAAGAGCTCATAAGTAACTTAGCTGTTCACTCTCAAAGGACATAACTATTATAACATATACGTTAATAAGTATTAAACTACATATAAAAATATAATTATAAGAATTTATGTAGTGAATAAATAACTACATGCTTCATTGTCAATTATTAAAATTATACAATTTTAAATATTAAGTTTTAATGTAAAAGTTTAAATTATGATGCATATATATATATTTGAGTATACACCACCATAAACCCTTTTCGATTATGATGGAACAATTACAAATGTTGTACCACTCTCCATGTTGAATATTTATAATCTTATATAATGTATGGTGATATATACTATAATATAATGACTATTACGAATATTACTATCCGTTGATATAAAAAAATATTTCTAAGTATATATGCAGATGTAAATAAATATATAGGAGAGGGAGGTCACCCCCGAGGGTGGTAAACCGTACGATATATTTCGACGCTTACGCCTTTATGGTTGCGTGATATCTACTTGAAGAGAATCAAATTTAGTATAAGTCACTTAAATAATATATAATTAGCAATTAGGTTATCGAAGGAGCAGATAGTTTCGCAATCGTCACGGTAGAGACTCAATAAAGTCCTATTTCTAGTGGCGCAAGAGCAGAAGAGCATTTTCTCTACGGTTCACTATTAGTCTTACGCGCCGGATAAGGGCAAGAGCACGAGGCGACAACTAACAACTACCCGGGACCCCATAGCCAATGAGACTCTCTATGTCGCTCTACAGATTGAGCGCCCGACGGTATATATATATATACACTCATTTAATATATTTAATTATTATAATATATTAATATATTAATATTAATATATATTATATATTTTAATTTAATTTATAATATTATTATATATTAATATATATTATTATATTATATTTTAATTATATTATATATATTATATTAATTAATATTAATTTATTAATATATTTAATTATTATTAATTTTAATTATAAACTTAAAAAATGAATATTACTTTAAGTATTATTACTGATAATATCGTATGTGATTGAGATACCGTATTAATCCTCGTCACAGATGTAAGATTATAACGTACTCAAGTGCAGCGAGATGCGCATTATTAATGTTATGTGAACAAACATACCCTGAACCTATTATATTATTTAAATTATATTATTATTATATTATTTAAATATTATTAAATATTATTTAAATTATATTATTTTTATTATAATTATTTATTTATTTTATATTTATAATACATTAATAGAAATTTTTATTTGAATTTATTGAATTATTAGAACTTGTTATATTTTATAATATATATTTTTTTTTATTTATATATATTATTATATTTATATATTAATATATTATAATTAATTAATATTTATTTATACATATTATCCATATATATATAATATTCTGGTATAGTTATAGTTTATATTCTATATATACCTATATACTCTTATTCGTATTCTCCTGTCACATATAGGTCTCTCCTTGTTTTTTTTGATCTAGAACTCTTTCCCCGTCAGTTGTTCAACTTTCTCTTTTCTTTTGTTTTTTATTTTTTAACCATATCGCCTATGCTAGTCGGAGAGCCCTTTCTTACCATCTGCAGAGTAAACATAACAAATTCGAATTTCATGGTTGTACATGATCCCAGAGTACGAAATATTTTTAAATATTATTTAAAAATCACATTTAAAAAATCTATATAGAAATTTTTTAAAAATGAATATCTCGAAAAACACTACAGTTGACGGCTACAGAAAACTTTGGAGCTATATATGAAATCAGGAGCGCTATAAAGCTTATCCCTTAATAAGTTGCATAAATAAGAAAGATAAGTGCAACAATAAAAATAAATCCTCGCCTGTCCGACTCAACTCCGGTTTTCTGACCATAAATGAAATATCTGCGCATGTGCTGACACTTACAGAAAAGGCCCAATACCATCTGAACGTTGGTGGAATTCAGCCCATGAAAAGCTTAATACAAAAAATTAATTACTCAGTGAGAAAATGAGATTAAAAAAAAAATCTAACAAAAAAAAAAAAAATTGAAGGGGGCTCGAGCCTGTACCCGGGGGACAGAAGGGGGCAAGGGCGAGGGCGGTCGGGCGGGGCAGGGGGGGAACGTTTCCCCAGATCGTCCGCTACGACCGCGAGGGCGAGGGCGGTCGGCAACGACGCCGGCCAGGTCCGGTAACAATTATGTTTAGTTCCAAGCAATCCTAAAAGCGAGTTTGCTTTGTCGCAATTATTGTTATTTTTGGCAGATTTATTATTATTATTAATTATTATTTTTTAATTATTATTATTATTATATTTTATTATTATTAATTTAATTATTAGTATTATTATTATTATTATTATTATTATTATTATATTATAACTTACAAATTTACGTTTTTTACAAACCCTAAAGCAGTTAATCAACTAATCAAACCTCCTATTCCAACCTCCCTCCTATCCAGTCTGATCTATTGAAATCCTTATTGATATATGTCAAATGTTTTACTAAATGTAACGGTTCACATACCCTAACGGTTAAAAGCAGACGTTGTTTCCAATAAATCACCGTAGGGAAGAGGGCGGATGAACAGGCCCACCACGCTGACACACTCCAACACCAACTACCCTCAAAGAGCTGAGCGAGTTCCGGAGACCCTCCCCGGAGGGGCGTGGAAAGTAGTCTCTGACGCCATCTAATTCTGTCGATTCTCCCTAATATTAAGGTCAACCGGAATGTTGCCGAGAGACCACCACTAAATACGACTCCTTTGCCTGATACTTTTAGCGCTCGGCTTTGTATCCACATCTGTAATCCTTCCTTGAGAGAAAAAAATATACAAGATAAAAATTTAAACTGTACCGGAGTAGTGATAAAATCAAACGTAAAATGGCTCCTATAATCTAATCTAGTTTCGCAATTCCATATGTTTTTCACCCCGCTTCACAGATTGAGCCTGTTAAGGATCAGATAACTAGAACATATATAAATAAAAAACAAAAAAAAATGCAAAACTGAGGAGTCGTTAAAAACATAACAGGGACTCATTATATATATTATACCTGTAGATCTTAAATATTGATATCTTAATTGATATCTATTTGATATTATCATAATGATCCCCAATTTTACGGGGAAGTATCTAATATTTATTGAGGAATATATACTAAATAAAAATCTTCATAAAATGACTAGGTCCTTATATTATCTTATTAATTAATTATTTAATTATTTATTATTATATTATTATTATTTATATTTATATTATTTATATATTTAATTATTATATATATATATTATATATTTAATTTTCATAAAAAGTAATATTTTAAATTAATTTTTATAATATTAATTATAATGGTGCACTTTTCATGAAAAATTTCTCTAGGGAGTAAAAGGCGTTAATTATAGACGCAATATATATCCTATAATTTAAGAAAAAATAATAATTTTGTTTAAAATACAAATAAATATAATGAAAAAACAATGAGAAATGTATATTTTGTAACATACTTAATTCTACATGTTATTCATTAATTATATAATTAATTATATATTATATATTATATATATATATAATAATTATAATTAATATATTAATATATATAATATAATATATATAATATATAATAATATATATATAATATATTAAATAATTAATTAATATATATTTAGTATTATATATATATAAATAATTATATATATATATATATATTAAATTATATATATATTATATATATATATATATATATTAATATTAATATTAATAATTATATTAATATATAATATATTATAGTATTAATATATATATATTTATATACATAATTTATATTATTTTTAGAGATAGAAGCGAGAGCTCAAGCTTGAGAGAAACTGAAACTACCTAACCTGGCCCTTCTTCTGATACTCGATTTGTTGGAATAAAGACGCTTAAATGGATCTGAAACTGTGGAGAAATGATAATCTATGTTAAGGGGATATACTATGCACTCTCCGTGTATCATATGTAACGCACGCCTCATAGGAAATGTTAGATGAATTGTAGAGAGCGGGCGGGTGGCACCACCGAGGTTTGTGGAACCGATATTTGCGTTAATCTTAAGACGACACCCTCTTGTGTAATGCGTGAGTTCTGAGAGATCAATATATATTATACGGAGCGCCCTAAATCGAGTTTCTGGTCGAGCGTGATGACGTAAACTCCATCAATTCGATCGCTCTGATGAGAGTACGCTCAGCTTGTCTGTGCGGAGAGGAGAGCACTCACATCATCTATATCCTTATTTAATCACATCTATTTTATTTTTTATTATTTATTAATCATTAAGTCTTATTATTAAAATTAAATTTATCTCATTTAGTATAATGGTATTATTATTAAGATTATTTTTATTATTATTATTATTATTAATTACTTCTGATTTGATTAGTTCGATCTGAGATGACTCATAACGTAACTCGCTTTAATTCACATGTTAGAGTATTTGAGATCTTATCACATCAGTGCGCGAAGAGAGCGGCGAAATTTTGGTGTGAACACAACTCTCTTGGATCTTCCATTACCTTTTATTTAATTTAATATTATGTATTATTTAATATGATTCGATTATTTTAATCTCATTATTATTATTAAAAAATTATTATTATTAATGGACATATAATGGTACATGCTTAGTTGAGCCTGATATCATTAAATTATTACCACTTCCTCATTTTTTTTATTGTCTTTCTATCATATATTTATCTGATCAGCTCTTATTATTGCAAGTGGAAATCTATCAACCTCCTCCCGAGCTTGCTTTTCACATACTCCTAAGTCCTGAATAATAAAATGCTCTTCATCATCATCATCTATTCAATCCGCTTTTCCTATCGTATCCTATCTCCATTTTCTAATGCGAACACCATCCACCAATTATCATTCTGCAAACATGTTAATTCTTATCACCCCATGCGTTCAGCGCCTTCTTTAATTCCTTACTAGCCAATAAGTGGAGGAATCATTTAAAAACCGTTAATTATGCGAGCGAGCGATATGTCAAATGTGTGTGACATTTGCCCTGTTTTCTATTAATGTTAACTCAACCCTTTGAGGCTTATTTAATTATATGCATTTGTATCGTCATCGCGCTCCCAGATTGTCCCTCGACTCAATGCTCCTATTATTTACGCAGTTCGTCTCCGCAGCGCGTAAAAGACTTAGGACCCTCCTGCAACGCGCCGCGAGAAACAAATACGCGCCACATTCCACGAGGTTCCGAGCGAGTTATCTCCCGGCAGCGGATTTCCGAGCTCCCACGTTCTCCCTGTCACATCATCTTTCATCAGTTCAAATTCTCCCGAAAAAGACTGCCTCCCGAGAGCGCGCCGGAGAGGCATTCCGGTATGTAACCCTCCCCCAGTATACAAAAGACAGTTTTCAAAGCTGATCGTCGCCCACAAGAAGTATAACAGACTCTCTTATAGAGATGCCATGTAATGCTCCTTCATCACACACCTTATATAATTTGAGGTTTATTCACTCTTGAGGCAGGAAACTTTATTGTAGTTATTAATTATTATTATAGATTGACTGGGATTTAATTTTTTAATTAATTGACTATTTAATAATATTAGAATAGGTTACTTTTCATTATATTATATTGTTATTTTATATTGTACTTATTATTATCTTGACAAAGAGAAAAAGTATATTTAATCTTAATCACTAGTATGAAAACAATATATCCTCTATATATCTACTAAAATCTTAAGCCGTGTCTATTCTTTAGCTCACTACTACCTCTATAAACAGAGCTCATGGTCAATCTTCTAAATCACACTAAAACTCATCACCCATACACTATCCAATCCAGCACTCTCCAGTCCTCTCTCTCAGCAGAATACATATCTTAGCACGCAAGATCTAATTTGGAGTCTAATTGCGATATACGGTCCACAAAATAATTTTTTTTACCATTCAAAAATTGCTACCCAGGAGAAAATTAGCACACATGTAATATAAGCCGCGTACCAATATAGCAATGTTAAACACTTAAATCAACAACTATCCAACCTACTCTGCGGCGCTCTATAAAACGAAGCCCAGCCCATGACCATCTTCCTGGATCTCATCTCTCCTCATTTGAGATCTCTATTCCATGTATTAAGTGCTCACATATTATCTTGCGATTCTCCTACCCAAATTGTACCTATCGGACGAGTTCTTTTTACTATTCACCAACGAAATTCTCACGTAAACTTCTATGAATAAAATCAATGAATAATTAGGCCACGTTCGGAAGCATGCGGGCAGACTACGGAATCCTGGTATTCTGCTGGTTCAAGACAAATACCCAAGACTGTGCGCCCACGATCAGTCTCTCTCTATGAATCCATCTATCAGAAATTCTTTCCTTGTATTACTATTGAATATTCTAACTTGCAATTGCTAATTCGAATTACATATGTCCACCATATTCGATGCGTTAACGAGTTTTGTTATGAGAAAATAAATGGAGTCTACCTAAAATCATATCTCGAGTTAAGAATTTGGAGTGAAAAAATAATAACAATAATTTTTTAATCGTTTTTTCTTTTAATTTTTAATCCCCCCCTTTCTTTCAATAATTCTGGTATACTTTATTGAATTTATTATTATTATTGATTATTATTCTCCAACTTCGATGTATATTAATTATATTTACTTAGTCACTGTATTATTTATTGTTATTATTTATCCTTCTTCATCTAAAAATTTATGTTATTATATTATTACTTGATGTTACTTACATAATGTATAAGTTGATTCTCTGCTTCGTGAAAAGACATAATGGCAAAGAGAATTTTGTTCCTTCTCAAAACATGTGATTAATTACAAACATAATGCTAAGTCCTAATATATACATACATCAGTAATCCTTGCACAAGAATATAAAAATCATAACTTGTGCATATATAGAATATAAGACTCATATTATATTATAGGTGGAAGGACCCAGACCATTATAGCTTAACCCTAAAATACTTATAATTATTATACATTTTTTAACACCCTTCATTTATCGTAAATTATCTATCAATCAGTAATGTAGTATAAGTTATATTAGGTCCCATAGAGACCTATATGTATATTATTGTATGGGTAATGTATACTACCACGAGGGTAGAGATATAATATACGTATATTGGGGTTTTATCCATGAACTACATAATGATTAGGTTAACATAGACGAATATTGATAAATAATCCAATATAGTTTAAAATTATTTCGTTATTTTTTCCATCTTGTAAGGTCATAAGGAATGAATTAGTAGACAACAAATTTTTTGTATGTTATGTCAAAAACGTTGTTAATATGAACTATTCGCGCGCCTCCTTATCTTTAAACTTTAGAGACTATAGCAGGGTAACATTAAGGAAGAGATTCCTCTGAATGCCTAATCATGGAATTTGGTGCACACCAAGCCATGATTTTTTAATTAAGCAAGCACGATTCTTATTCGATACATTATATAAACGCAACCTAAGTCATCATCTTCTTATTCTTAATCATGTTCTTGGGCTTCGTATTCCTACAATAAGACTTCGCTTTAGACTCCTATGCAAGAGCTTCATATTTTTAAAAAATATATACTGCTTTTGCCTTCTTTTTTTTTATTATTCCACAATTTTGAGAGATTCTTCATTGTATGCGACTTTTTACAAATGCATCCATCGCACATTCCTATTTTATACTTCCTAAATATCACAGCCCCTCGAGAGATGTGTTCTATTTATTTTGTTTCTTATCCTTATAAGATAAGCGATTTACATTGCTTTCTCCTAACCAAAGTACCCATTTCTGTCCCAGTCCGGCACATATTCTACAGAGCTGTTTTTTGCTCCCTCTTGCTCTTCCTTCTCATCAGCTGACTCCTGTATTGTCTCCTTGCAGTGATCTCAGTTCCTCCCTTTTCACAACCTCGATCTGACCATCTCTCTACCAGTCTATGGAATACACACCCAATAATATAATGCTGAATAACATTCTATATTATCAATCATCATTCTTAGTCTATTCGTCTTTCTATAACATCTCATCAATCATCAATCCACATTATCGATCCATGTTATTTATGAGACCCCTGATGATATCCTCAGCGCACTCGAGGTCGCTCTCTAAAGTTAAATTTCAAGCTGTACTCATTAAAATCTTAAGTAGTCGTTTATTGTCCTTAAAAAATGCTTTAATACCGTTTTTAGACCTTTTTATTATCTCACTTGGTTTTGAATTTAAATGTTTTCATCCTTAAACAAGCGCCAAGATATCTCCTGCACTATTACCTTTTGTGTTAATAAAAAATTCGGTCCGTATCTTTAGCGCAATAGGGCGTCAATGCATTAATGGACCTTGTTACATTATCATACGCATCAGACCAAACGTGACACCTTTACCCTCAAGCAATCACCCCATTCTCAAGGGACTATTAATTTGCACGGCTTATTCAGATTCTAATAATACACTAACTCTTAGAAGCCCTCTCAAAAATTTCCCTCTAGCACCCGACGCAAATCTGGACAGTTGAGCCCGTGAAGCTTTTCTATACTCTTCGTCCCGCTACCAGATTTAATCAAATGTTAACACCATCACGACCACCATCACGCTTAAGCCATTGGTGTTCAGCAAGTACACTTCGTAAGAATAATAAGATCTCTTTGTCCTCTGTTTCCTATCTGCCTGAGCGACCTCCTTAGACTCTCGGAAGGAACGATTATACTTATTTGATGTATCATCTTCTATGCTCATTGAACCTAAGTAATAGAAAATGCAGCTAAAGCATTATCTATATAAAGTGGGCCTATATAATTAAGGAGCCTCTCAGAGTTTAGGGTTATGCATCACTGCAGAGAAGTATAACAATTCACGAGTAACAAAAATCTTAAAGCCCTCATATTACCTCTAGATCTCTAGTGTTAAATCGCAACATTACTCCTTCGGAAACAATTCTTTCTAACCGAGCATAGACATGCTTTCGACACACTACTAATTCAATTCCATATCCTAAGTCCGAGAATAATGAATATCTCCAGTATTCGTTGGAACACAGATCTTAAAGTACATATACTACTTCCTTTAACAAATCGGTGGAATAGAATCCTTCATTCGTGTATTATACAAAGACGGCAAATGTTTCGGACCATTCAATAAACCCCATTGTTTCAGTAATCATTCATTTCCGATCGTAACTATCCAAACATATCCATAAGAAAGGAATACGAAAAAGAACACATTAGAGCAGCTAATAAATTTTCTATGATTAGGAAAAGAATATAGGAAACCTTATATGGTATAAGTAGACTCCTTTTCTCCACGAATTATTGCCTTTACTCTGAAGACCTACCGACATGCTTTATATTGGTATACGAAAGCCCAGCATTCTTTCTCTACTTTTCTCTAGCTTCTGATAGTATGTTCACACAACACGCCCCCTATACTGAGTATTATATCTTTCAGTAACGTCAATTCTCTACTTTGATTAAGCGAGAGATTTGTGAACGATTGGTATCTATTTGAAATCACGCGTGAGGTATTTAGTCCGCTAGTCGTGGTAAACCAGAGATGACTCTATTTGTGAGGCCTCCTTTTATCTTATCAGAATAGAAAGATATTTATTATATTAATATATTAACAGCAATCCTCGAACCGTTGCGAAGCTCCTACAACAAAACAAACCAAAATCCTATTTATATGGATCTGAGTCCACAAGTGATACCTGGGAAATATCATCAACTAATAAGTAAGAGAGCTTGGTCGATCTCTGATATTACTTTGGGTCTATAATGCTATTCCTATACAATTACTGATGATAATGTTAATAGCATCTATTTAAATGACCTTCCAGCCACACACAGCCTCGCACACGAGTAAACTTGTTCTATGAACACATGCTGGATATCTATACAGGGCCAATCTTTAGTTACTATCATTACCTACATATATAGTCCTTCCTGTGCGCGTCTATTTCATAATTCTTTGAGAACTACTAGAGAAGAATTTTCTCCATACAGTGCTATGAGTACTCTGTGATATACACAACGTCACACTAGTGTTTCCATCAGATTATTCTTCCCGGTAGAACTGGCATATAGAGCTTATTAGGTGGAAGGACCCAGACATTAGCTAAGAGGAAAAATACTCCCACTTTCTTTATTAATCCTATCTCATACCCTACATTTATAAAACATACAACTAAACTTCTCGAAGTTGTCTTCAATGGAGAATAGGAATGATTGGTAATCTCCCTCATTTCTGCAGTCTATAATTTATTAGGTGGGTGGATCACTGGGTTAAAAGCCACGATTGGTTGTGTTGGGAAAACGCATTGGGTTTTTCTGAACGCGCAGCATGGAGGTAATAGGACGATGTAAAATCTCATTACTGTAAGTTTCATAATTATGTTTCAAATAGGTGTGTTTGTCCATCCGTTGTGTAGGAGGAAAATATAATTAGTAGACATCTCTCAAAGGGTTTTCTAGGTTGGCTTTTCCTCACCTTCTCCTTATCCTTTCTCATATAAAAATAGATCGCAATTTCAGGCATACTCTACCCATCATAAACAAATTGAGATTTAGCTTCTCACCCTCAAGAGGACTCATTAGGGCCCACATCAATATCCGATTTCCATAAACAAACCTGACAGAATCTATTAACGAGCACATGACCTAAACTCTCTTTCTTCTTCTTCTTTTAATTCATGGCGGAGTCATATCTCATGACGATATTCCAGGGCGAGCACTCCGCATTATTACGAGGAGTCACGATAGTTCATTAACTTTGTGCAATTTCTTTGTCCCATTTTCAACTTGGTGGTGTCCACTACACATAACAAAGGGTATCTTCACATATGAGCATCCTCCCACATAAATAATTTCTGATCACCCTTCGACCTTCTCAAAAAAAGTAGCTTGTAAAGTTACGGTACAACCTTCTTTTGCATAATACTTTAATTGTTCACCTCTATATCGCAATTGAATTCCTAACATCTCTTATTAGACAATCATTAAAATACTTGCTTTTCTCCACTAAACAAGTCGCATTATGTCATATACCAATTAGTAGTCACACATAAATCTCATAGAGAGAACACTGTCTGCTTTGGTCATGATGATTGTATGATTATCTATCATCATAGATGTGACCACAAGTTCTAGCCCATTATCTATATCAACAAATATCCCGCTCTGATATTCATCAAACCCTGATGAACCGCATGGCCATGCACACGCCCATGGGACATAGATAATCTATCGTTCTTTCTCAAACGCGTTGTGAGACCTGGTAACCCCCAAGCTGTTAAGGGGTAATGGTAAATTACAGCTCATTCAAGAAAGGGTTAACACCTGCAATTAAATCCATAAGCTTTTCCAATTCTTGTTCATTCTTTAGGAGAGAGTATATGTTTTATAATGTCATTCATACGTACACAAATAGATTCTCCTGAAGCTTCGGATAAAGGAACCCCGGTAACAAACCTCTTATATGATTGATTGGTAGGTTCTATTTATTTTTCTGAAAGCAATCCTCTTAGCGAGAAAACTGTGTCAGCATATCCTATGCAACCGCCACAACGCTGAAACAGTGTGCAACTGTCGGCTCTTTCCTCCTAATTTCATATTAACTATCACAAATCCTACATTTCATATTATAAAAGCTGCCTCCGTCTTCCCACAGCATCTGAGAGCTGTAAGACTTAAACGGTGGAGTTATAGGTTTGTCACCGCGTAATAATGTTCCAATAGGGCAATCAGCCTAAAGCTACATTTTTTGAATTTTTGATCTCTGTCCTAAAGATATAGAGTTTTTCTTGTCGCGATTTTCTTCTCCGCGACCTGATCGCGCGTCCCGACTTTGTTAGTCTTCTCTCTTATAACGGGACACCCACATTAGTTGTAAAGAAAGAAGGACTTTCTAGAAGCATATATGAGACCTTGCGAGATATGAGTTTTACTATTTTACCATCGAATCAACCTTTTAATGCAAACATTCGTATTTGCTGCACAAAATACACATATGGCTTTTATCTTACAGAACTATCGTTACGCAGCGAAAACGCCCTTTCGAAACTCGTATCACGTAATGACATATTCCCGCCTATACTATCTTTTTAGAGTGAAGTCTCAGTTTATTATACTTATAACATTTCCTTTCCTTTAATTAATCTTATAAAATCTTTCACCTTTCTTCTGGATGGTTAGTTTCCCTGTTCTAAAAAAATGACTTGTACGTACAAGCGTACCATCCGACTCTTCCAACTAGAAACCTTGCACCTGAACTACATTTGGTTTAATCAGTAATATTCCTCATGGACCCTGAGATTCGGAGATTTATGACAATCTTTTACTTCGATTCAATAACTTCAAACACTATTATAATAACAGTAAAGAGAAATTGTAATGAGTATTGAATCCCCAAGAATTGGAATGGCGCAGGCATATTTCTATCGAGCCATATATTTCGCCACATAAATGAGAAAAGAAAATAAGTAAACATTATTAATGGACATCCTCAAAATCCAACTTTCTATCTTCAGTAACCTAGATATCTCTAACTATAACACCCACGAATTGGTTTCGTGCTCCATCATTAAATGTGAACGTAAAACGAGCCTCATACTTGTCCGATAGAATCTAAAAACCCATAGCGACTTTCTTGATCATTTCGCTTTAATCTTGAGCAATGCAAAGTGACACATATTAAAATTTACGTTGTACATTCTTTCTAAATAACTAAAATAGGAAGGTTTCCTCATTACACAGTGGGAAATGATCTCAGTAAGTGCCTATTGTATATATTTTTGAAGACCACACCTTCTTGGCATCTTACATAAAGTAGATTTCTATGAAAAACCTCCTGTTTAAAACTACATGGCACACCAGAGCGTATACGAAATGTCAGAGCCTCTTATATGTCTGGCCTTCATATATTATTACAATTCTCAATACTGATCACCACAGAACCCTCTTCAACTCCGAGGTGATTCCGGAGAAGAAGAGTCCAACTGTCGAGAGCTCCTCTCAAATCTCTTCATTAATGCGGCGTCTTACAACCTCCCATTTATTTTTTTACATCCAACCTATATAAAAGAGAACATAAGCTTTAATAGACTAAGATTATGTTTCCCATTGCAAAAAGCTGGCAAAATGGAGATTGTTATGAAATTTGGAATCAGAGGATTCAGGAGACATGTTAATTCTCAAATATAGAGATATAACATTCCCGCACAATAAGAAGAAACAGAGGAATAAAGATAAGAAGACAGAAGAAGAAAAAGAAGAAGAAGAAGAAGAAGAAGAAAGAAGGAAGATTAAAGCTTAAGTACAATAGTTAGAGGAAGCCAGGTTGTAATGACTTGAAATTTGGAGGAAGAAAAAGAAATTTTCAGTTATATGATTAGAGCCACCAATCTTTAAGATGCTGCTGGAAGGTGAACAGGGGTAAGGAGCATAAGAAGAAGAAGAAGAAGAAGAAAGAAGAGAAGCAAGAAGAAAGAAGAAGGAAGAAAGAAAAGAAAAAGAACAAATGCAAAAAGACAAAAAGGTAAACCATTTAATTCAAGAAGCAAAAATCGATTTAAGAAGAAGAAGAAATAATCAGTAATCACTAAATTGTTTGAAAAGAAAAAAGTATAAACTGTACTGTACAAGTATAAATTGGTTGAATTATTTCGTATAACCATAAACTTACTTATAAATTAATACTATATTTCGTGTTTATATATTAGTGTCGGCGATTAAATCCTATGATCAGGAGAGAAATTTTGAAAAAATGTTGGAGTCTATGAAAAATAATTTTAATGTACACAAATAGTATAATTAGTAGTAGTGGCTTATTTTATTAATGGTAATCACAGTAGTATGTTAGCATTATTACTATATTAAGTATCTTAATTATTAATACAACATATGAGTATAATATCAAATATATAAACTAAATTCAATATATAAAATGACCATTAATTTTATAAATGAGAATAATAGATAAATGAGAATTAGAACAAGAGAAATATTAAATAAAAAATCCAAATGTACAATACAAGCAATAAATTAATAATTTATATAATAATAACATTCATAATATATACACTACTCCTCTAGGGAGAAAGGCCATCCCTGCAGCCATCTTGCGCGACTTGATTCTTCGTCAGCACTGCTTCCCGTTTTCTTGGATAACCCTCTCTTTAAGTTTACCAAAAATCGTTTGTCATTACGTCAAGGTGTATTGCATTTTTGGACTAATATTATAATGATTCTTCGCTTACACACAATTCGAGCATTATTGGTCTATGATGGAGCTTGGATTCGAGGAAGTAACCAAGTGTTAGCCCTAATTGGTTACAGAAAGTCTCACTGGTTACATTTTTTCTTTTGGGCAATACTTTACTATAAAGGATTTCAAACAGCATATCAGGCCATCTGGCGTAAAAGGCAGAAAATAGAATACTTCCAATCACATTCGAGCGGATGCGTTCCTACACTACCATATATATTTTATCTGGAGTATAATTAACCCAAAAACATTCTTTGTCACTTGACTGATCTAGGTTGTAATGTATATTGTCATACCATAACTAAGAGTAGTAACATTGTACACATGTACAACTAATATCCCGCTGCGTCTTGTATATGTTCCTCCAGCGTTAGAGAGCCACAAATTCAAGCGTCTGTGTTATGGTTGAGCTTTGTCTTTAATTCGTTAGCGACCTATTACCAAGCCTTCAGGTAAACAAATCAAAGAGTAATTTAATGTTTCAGTTCTCCTCTCCTTTACTGTTTTCGCAACGGATTCTCTAATTTCTATCAGAGAGAGACTCGGCATTATAGGGAACTGCTAATATAAATGTGGTTTTTTTCTTCTCAAGGAGGTCCTTTCTGCTTGGCGGAGGTAGGTCTATTACACGCAACAACAAGAATCTCCTGTCGTTTCTCCTTCGCTATGCAGTCTACTTCGATTCACGACCCATAAGAAAAACTAATTCCTACCGCGATTTAGTACTCTTTCTCTAATTACTTTCTTCTAATTACCTTATTCCACGAACCCCTAACGAGCGAGAGCCAGCTATTATTTTTAATTCTGCATTTATTGGATTGATTAGGGCAGGCGGGATTGGTTTCTACTGGTTCTGCCCCTGTTGTTTGTTTCGTTGTCCGCTTAGAGATAGATCTTTGATTTGTTCCATGCTTTTTGTGGTTTTTTACCCTGTTGCCACATAATACTAGTCATTTTTGCGTTGTCCAATAGCAATGGCTTTTTAAAATACTCCGTCCAAATTAGATATACCCACCCATTTACTGTGTTATATTCCATACGTTAGCAATCCATTTAAAACAACAATAGTTATTCGTTCTCTTTTTATTTACTATTGGGCGATCGCATTCTGAACTTAACTATGATAATAAATGGACATTGTACTCAAAATCCATCGACTCCATCGAACTTTGGCACCTGTAAGGAATAATTATTACCGAGGACACCTGATGAGGTAAATGAGAACAATCGTCTGTATCAAATAATGAGATATAATCCAGAAAAATGTAATACAAATATTAAAAGATTCCTCTATAAACAGAATTAGAGACTAATAAGCAAGGAGTTACAGAGAGCAATCTATATTCAATAAACATTAGGTATTACTATCATAAAATTTCTTACCTCTTTTCATTTATTTTTTCTCACTTGAAAGTGTACCGATTATCAATAACGCTTAACAATATGGAGTTTTCTCAAAGTCTCGCATTCTATAATTTTAACTAATACATTCTGTGATACAAAAGTAATACACGAATGTCCATACATATACTAATTGACGAATAGTTTAAATACCGAGTCTCCACTTCTCATCAGGTCCAGTTAGGCTGATTCGTCTAAAATTACGACACTCAAAATACTCGACCCAACTCTAATTCAAAGTGCCAAGGGCGTTGACATATCTCTAGTGAGAATTCACTAAGTACCCTGGATTCAAAAGTTTCCAAATTTTACTCATTGAGTATTAAACACGCCTTCTTATGGAAACATCCATCCTACGTCCACATAATTCAGTTAAAGCAGTAAATCAAAACCCAATCCACGCTCCGTACTACCATGTCAAACTTCCTCAATGCCCATCACTTACGCAAGCTAAGTCTCTAGTCCCAATTGTGCACAGTAATCTTTGTATTCTCATCTCCATTTAGTCTAAATCGTCATACTTCACCTATAACATTATCGATCGCTGAGAGACGTAGAATAGTTTCAGCTATGAGTGATATTACCCTCTCTAATACATATTCACCCTGTTATAATTCTTTTTAGTATATATATTCAATCATCCGAGCGATATCATAACAACACAGCGCAGACACTATAAGCAAGTAAACTAGCAGCCCTCTACCATCCTCTAATCAGAAACAATAACGTAAAACAAACGTGAGTGAGAGAGTGAAGTGAAAAGAAGAGAGATTGTAGTCTGAGAATTTAGCCACATACGCACATGAGAGTGAGCGAAGAAGTAAGAGAGGAAAGAGATAAAGACCATAGGAAAGTAGAAACACTAGGAAAGAAAAGATAGTATAGAGAGACGTAATGAGTAAAAAAAAAAGAAAGAGGAGTTACACAGAAAATAAAGTATATGAAAAGAAATGAAGAAGAAGAAATAGATTAAGAAAGAAAGAATACCAGAAAAAATAGGACGATACGAAGATATGTAGAGATAACGAGAAAGATAGGGACAGGATACGATAAGGAAAGGAGATAAAATCAAAGTCCGAAAAGAATGTTGGATTCAAGAAAGAAGAAAGAAAAGAAAGAAAAAGGAAAAGAAGAGAAAGAAAAAATAGAAAGGAGAATAATTATAGGAAGAAGAAGAAGAACTTCTGGCGATATGAAGTAACTATTTATCCAATATATTGTTTAATACAGTACATATACTTACAATTTAAAAAAAATATTCTGAAAAGAAATTACAGCTCTCATATTAAATTAAAAATACAAATATATGGAAAAATCTCTTACACTTAAATATAAAATTGAAATATTACACAATGTATTTCTAGTGACATACAGGAAAATTGTAAGAGAAGATATGAAAAAATAATTGAATAAAGTAAATATGCACTGACTGGATTTTGCTTTAGGTGATTTGGAGGTGTATTATTTATATCTGAAATAATATATATAATATAAGAAATTTCTAATAAATCATGTAATCTGTTAAATCAAAAAGATTGATAAATAATATATATAATAATTATTTATCCAAATCAAATAATAGATTGCAATAAAATAAAGTAAAAATATAAGAACTAATAATTTAATTAAAATAAATAATAATAATTATTAATATATAAAAATAATTTTACCTACTCCTTCTATGGTTAAAGAGTGGGTTCCCTATATATTCAAGCTTCTTTTTGGGCATATATATTTATATGCAATCATCTTGCGGTAAGTTTATCTCTCTTGGAGACTAAGTATTTCCATCTCAAATGTGTCGTCCTTGAGTGCCATTCTGTCTTCCACTAATCAATTGGTATAGCTCTACTGACAATATTAGAGGCATGGTTGAATATAGGGAAATGGAGAGAGGGTCTCTGCCATTAAAATTGGAATCTAATGGGGTTGCGGAACCTAGCTTGGTCTAAGACTGGAGAGAGCGAAAGCACATCCAGGACTATATTGCACAGTTCCACTCGGGCGTAACTCGCCACAAGTCTGTCACAACATTATCTATCGTCTTAAACGGTCTGACCCACAGTTATCGAGACATATCGTGACACAATGCGAATGCTTACCCAGGGACATCAAAGCGTCGTTTTGGTTGCTAGCTTCTTCTTACGACCAGCAACAATTAGTTTTCTTCTCCTTTACTAGAGTTCGGCCATCAACGCAGCGATTCCTTAATCTACATTAAATGAGATGGCAGAGAGCTTCTGTCAGTATAGGGAGGTAAAGTAACCGCTGAGAGAGGTTCATAGAGGGGATATAGTTTGCGAGAGCTTGCGGGTCGTAACGAGTTTTGAACATTGGCAATCTGCAACTTGCAAAAACAACGGAACGCATTGACAGCATTAAGCCTCTCCAGTTTTACTCACTCTGCTTAAGACTCAACTAATCAGGAAGCTTCCTCAACCACTTGCTTTGGAGCAAGATTGCTTAGCGCGTGGATGACGCTTTTATATGTTCCGGTTGTTGTTTGCGCGTGTAGACAGGCAGATGTCACCGGGATAAGAAACCTTGGATTAGCCTTGTGCCGTATCTCGCGTTCTGTTCCGAAATCAGTTAAGATCCAGAAAAGCAACCCCAAATTAAATTTGTCTGACGCCTCATGTTAGCATTGTACCTCACCCCTGGACGCCAACGCCATTACTTCCTTGACCAACGAATATCACATAGAATAGTTGGCCGAACTGAGAAACTCTAATAATTAAACACAAGAATAATAAAATGTAGAAAATAAAGTTTGAGCAATTAAGGGGAAAGAAAAAATGTTATATATACCTCTTAAAATTGGAGTCTTCTCATCTGCATTTTTTAGTTCTCGCTTGATAGCAACAGACTGTTACAAATTTATGGATTTTTACACAAGTAAAACGACTGAACACCATCCCTACATCCTTAAACCAGTTACCACATTATCAACACCTATGAGAGCAAATCCAAGTCATGGGGACTAATCTGGCACACTCATGCCAAAGATCACGCATTAGTCCAGAGAAACAACTGATCAATACGCAAGTTAGTCGATCTGATTGATTGCAACTTCATTAGAATGGCGATTCTCTATTAGTACATAATTATTCAGGTAAAGCTATAGTGTATTAAATAATTATGTAAACATAACTTTCTATGATCATTATGCTAAATTATCAGTAAAATTATTAGCAGTTAAATATTTCTTACCATTTTAAGGAAATAATTATACCCCTCAATGCCCTATTTGTTTAGTCACAAATCTTATTATTATTTATAATCACTCTATATTCATGGTTCCACTATTTTATCTAAAATAAACTATTTAATATTTTTGATCCACTATCACTTTGGGTGACTATTACATATTGCGATTCACTAAATCCAAATAAAATGCATCTATTTTTCATCAATATATCTTTTTTTACATTTAAATAGATAGAGATATTAACATAAAATCTAGTTTAGTTTATGAATACGTATCTAAATCTAAGTATATCAGTTAAATTCATAATCACTATACTTTTCCAATTTCTTCAAGAACTCATGCTCAAAATGCCATGAACTATT
>JABUQX010116136.1:7500-11111 GCA_015478945.1 Trachelipus rathkii | reverse complement strand
TCATTATTAATGGAAATTGAGGAGACCATGTTGTGCGTCCGTAACCGATTTCTTAGGTCAAGTGGCTTGTTCCTCATATATGTATAAATGATTTAGACTAGAGACTTAAATATAAGGTTTCCAAGTTTGCAGATGAACAAATGCAATAATCTTATATATAGAGAAAATGATGGATGTATAAAGATTTAAAATGATTTTGATAAACTTCTTTTGTGGGCAGATATGTTGCAAATGAGTTTTAATAGTGAAATGTGTAGGTTCTTCACTTAAGTTACCTAAATAAAAGATTTAACTGCGATGTGAATGGGGATTGACTTGAGTCTTTGGACAAAGAAAAAGATTTAACTGTCATTATAAGCAGTAATCTGAAAGTATAGCTAATCAGTGTATGGAAACAAGGAATAAAGCTATTCTAGGTTTAATAAATCGCAATGTTGTTTACAAGAAAAAGTGATAAGTAAGCTGTATGATAGCTACGTTAGGCGAGTATTAGAATATTGCACAAGATGAATGGGATAATTTTTTTTGTGTTGATGAAGAAAGTATACAACCTAGAGCAACAAGGATGATTTCTGGATTTGAGGGTAAGGGCTATGAGGAGGGGCTGAAGGAGTTAGGAATGTTTTCTGTAGGAATTAAGGTAAAATCTAAGAAAGGACATGATACAAGTCTACAAAATATTTACATATATTGATATCAATAAATTCTTTATAGTGTACCACGAACGGGAGACCAGGGGACACATTAAGAAAATTTATGAAGATATGAAATCTTAATGTAAGAAAACATTCATTCTGTCCTAGGGTTTTGTTAATTTTTATTGAATGGTTTGCCCGCAGGAGGTTTTCGAGTGGGACTCACTTGGAACATTTAAGAAAGGATTGGATAGGTATATGGATGGTTTGGGCATCATATACAGTAGTATATTTTGACTAAGCCAAATTGACGGGTTATTAGTCACTTGGTGCTGGTAGGTGATGGGAGGCGGGGAAGATTTTACTTACGAAATCACCCCCTCCAGTGGTCCCTTCGCTCGTCTCTCATGCGGGCTTCGTCCGTATGGAGGGGTTACCATTCTTTAGCGGAGTGGGTAATATATATATATATATATATTAATATATAATATAAGAAATTATAATATTAGTCATATATATATATTATATATATATATATATATATATTATATATATATATATATTTATATATATATAATATTATATATATATATAATATATATATAAAATATAAAAAAAGGCCGCATGTTGTAACCGTCTGTAAGTCAATGAAGAATGAACTTATTAAAGTCTGTAGTGTGGTTAGCATTTACATTAGCTATAGTTTTTGCTTTCGGTAGTAGTTGGCCTATGTAAAATATTTATGTTAGCATATGGTCTTTGTTTGTATATATGTACCAATGCCTATGGCCGTGTGTAGGTTGTGCATGTTGCATGAACATATGTTTGATAAATATTATTGACTGTGGAAAGACTCATTACACCCTATCTTCTTTCTGTCTCATTTATTACTCCCTGTCTTCTTTCTGGAATTGAAGTTACTTGGAATAAATAGTGACTTTTAATTGGTCAATGATATGATGGTGCTGAATCAATGAAGAAATGATTAAGAGGTATTTAAGCTGTCGAAAATATCCAGCAGCGTTATATGCTCATTGCTGTTCACATCCACGTGAAGTACAACACATAAGAAACTTTATAGCACAGCTAATGCAACTAGCTACTATTTTATAATGCCATGGAAGATTACTATTTTAATAGAAAAAAAAAGTAGGAAATATTTTACCAGAAACAAAATGGACAAAACTCACACGAATGGGAGAAACAAGGTTGGTGGAAAGTTTCGGTGAATTGTTACGATCTAGAGAAATTTTTAAATCATTTGATGAAGCTTTAGAGGAGCTTGAATGGATCAAGATATTAAACCTTCTTCAAAAAACCTCAGATCTTTTGAAGTCTGCGATCGAAAGTTATAAGTTTATTTATGGTTTCAACTTTATTAACTTACACTCTAGTGGTCAGTTAAGATTTCTTAGGTCAAGTGGCTGTTCCTGATATATGTATAAATGATTTAGACTAGGGACTTAAATGTAAGGTATCCAAGTTTGCAGATGATACCAAATTGGCTACCTCAGTAAGGAATAATGATATATGTATAAATGAAGAAAGGAAAATGCATCATGTGAGAATCAATGTAAAATGAAAATATATAGGACTATTACAATTCTTTTCTTGATAACTTTTTTAAATCAGTTACTTACTAATTGTTTTCACTCTTCCATCGATATCTATTAAAAAATTTAAGAATTTTGCAAATAAATTAAAACTATTACAATTCTTTTCTTGATAACTTTTTAAACCAGTTACTTACTAATGTTTGTAAAGTCACTCATTCCATCGATATCTATTAAAAATTTTAGGAATTTTGCAAATAAATTTTGAACTGTCAGTTAAACATTTGGATTGTTAAGGGATTAAGAATGTTAGCGTACGAGTTTGCCATTAAAAAAAAATATTTCCCTACTCTAAAGGCTCAAACACAACTTTTTCAATTCTACGAGAAGCCAAAGTCCTAACATAATGGCTCTAATGGTGTGTTCATCATAGCTACACAATATAATATGAGGAAGTTATCAATCATTTTGTTGTTCAGAGATCAAGTTGATGATTTTTTTATGTAAATAAAACTATATCTTTTTTGTACGTTGAAATTGCTATCTAAATTTTAGATTATTTTATTTTCTTTTCATTAAAGCAATATATTATATATATATATATATATATAGATATTTATAATATACTATATATATACTATATATATATACCTATATTTTATACTATATAGTATAGTATATTATATATAAATAGTTATAATATATATATATATATATATTTTATATATAAGTAATTTATATATATATATATTATAGTATATATTAATATATACTATATAATATAGATATATAATTATATATATTATAGCGTATTTATATATATATATATATATATTATTATATATATCCTATATATATATATTAGTATATATATATATATATATATATATATATACTTACCCTATTTGTGAAAGGTGGTAGGACTTTCTGCTGTTTATAATTTTTTTTTTATGTGGGTGCATGCACAGGAGCAGTTTTCAATGGAGAGGGAAAACAACATTTACATTTACTGCAAAGAGAATAGTATAATACATTATTATAATATGTAAGTAAGGTTAGTTAGTTAAGTAATAAGTAGTCATGGTAAGTTAAAGTAATAAAGTTATTTAAATTACGTTATGGGTAGCATAGATTTAAACTTATTACTTGGCAACTTTAATCTTTTATGCTTATTTGGTTAAAAAAAACGTGGCAAGCTTTAATCTTTTATCTTGTTGGTAAATAGAAAAAAAAACTTTTCTATAAGTGGGAAAAATATAAAATTTTTAATTAAATTACATGCTGCTGAAAGATTCCTAACTAATAACTATATATATACTATATATATATCATAAGAATAGATATATATATACTATATATATATATCATATATATAATATATATTACCAAATATAGTATATATATTCAGTATATATATATTATA
>JABUQX010116136.1:0-5000 GCA_015478945.1 Trachelipus rathkii | reverse complement strand
TATTACTTATATATATATATAATATATTCATATAATATATATATATATTAATATAATATATAATATATTACTTCCATATTATCGTAAGTACGTCATTTAATATCTCATTAAATATGAAATTTGGAGACATAACTTTCTTTCATTACAGAACATTTCGCACATTTCATAAAAGTTTCATGAAAATCGGCTGTGTTCACTTCTTGGATATTATCCTCCATAAACAATAGTTATAAATTTGAAATTTCCAGACTTTAGAGCATAGACTCTTACAAACCTATTTCCGCCTCTACCGCCACTTGAAAGAGATCGAATCATTTTCAACGCCCCATTTTTTTTTACTTTACAAAAATACTTAAAACCACATTTCATTATAATATATATTAATATATATAAATATATATATTTATATATATATATACTATATTATACTATATACTATATACTACCCTATATATATATATATATTATATATATAATATTATATTTATATATATATACTATACCCTATACGTAATTATATATATATATAGTATAAAGAAATATGAACTAAAATTACTAAATAACTTCAACACCCCCCATTTTTTCCTAGGGCCCCTACCGCCCCCCTCTAGGCCTCCAGCGCCCACAAGGGGGCGTTATCACCCACTTTGAGAAACACTGCTTTAGAGGTTTGTTATATCATATTTAGCATCTTTAAAAGCTATGATTTCACATTTAAAATTAATAAACACATTATTTCCGTGCGATCTAGAAAAAATAAATAAAAATAAAATAAATAAAATAAAATAAAATATATATTAAAATTAAATTTGAAGTTCTTTACTAATAAGCTTAGAATGTTTTTTTTGTTTATATTTTTACCTTTTTATGTATAAATAACTGGTTTAATGGTGCAGGCATACAGCTTATTATTATGTTCTTAAAATTTTTCGAAAAAGATTATCAAAGCTTAAAAATTTAGCTTTAAGAATGATCTCGGCTTACACTTTGGAGAAAAATTTTCACTATTCAACATAAAAAAAATAAAATAAAATCGTGTCTAATTAATAACTATTTAAAACCAGTTATTTATATAGTGCAATTATAAAAAAAAAACTATTACTAATGATATTAGCTCTAGATAATGAAAGCCATGGTGTAAATTAGTAAAGAAATAATATATTATTTTGTTTAATGAAAAGCAAGAAATTGCGTTTTTTTTTGTTTTTTTTTTATTTATTTTTTTTTTTTTTGCTCACTTATTTAATTAAAAAAAAATTAAAATAACGAGGTCGTCTTTCAGCTTTACTATATATATATATATATATATATATAATATATATATTATAATATATAATTTAGATATTGATATATATATTTTATATATATATAGATAATATATATATAAAAGGAAGTTAACCTATCGTATTATATATATATATATATTATAAAGATCCTCTATATGTAAAATAGCCATCACCAGTTTTTGGGAGGCCGGAAGATCGTGTCAATAGCTCATTAATTTTCAATTTGTCCTAATTATTCGTGAGAAGAAAAAATAGTGAAAGAATGGAAACTGAAGTTGAGGAGGTGGTTCTCAGTTCCTTTACTATCAAGAGAAGAAAAAAATTTACCTAATTTTGAGAAAAAAAATTTAGAAATTTTTTTACGTGTCGAGATATTTCAACTTCACACATAAGAATGATTCATTCAAATATGCTTATCAATTCTTTATATAGTTAATTGCTAAATTTATTTATTGATATTACTGCAAGAACATAGTAAGAAATTTGTTATTAAAAAAAAGTAATTTGTCGTCTGTATATACACATGAGTAGTATAACACACATATACACACATAGACACACATATATATATATATATATATACACATGACATGACATGCACACACATATATACATATATATATGACATACACATATTGACATTACATTATACACACACACACACACACACACACACACATATTGCCATATATATACACACATACATGGACATACATATACATACATATATACATAGAATATATATATATGAGAGCATATATATATATATAAGAGAGTGAGAGAGAAAGATTGTATATATAAATATATATATATATATATATATATATATATATATATATATATATATATATATATAGAAAGAGAGAGAGTATATATATATATATATATAGTGAGGAGCTTAACGAAATGTGAAGGATGGAATTTAGTTGAGGAAAATAGTGGATATGGAGAACATGGAGTAGGGGACTAATAACATGGAAATATAGTTTAAGACAAGGAAGAGAAATAATATAAACGAAATTGGTGGACAGATGGAAAATAATAGGGAAGAGTGGTGGAATGGAATATAAGCCGTTAAATTCTCTAATTATATACATCGAACTACATAATTCAAAAGATAACAATAGCTAACTCATAATAAAATTGCAATAAATCATCAAAGACAGATTGAACTGGGGAGACACTGAATGGGTCACTACAATTCTAACGTTTTGTGAAAAGTTGGTATCGGACAAACTACTATGGCAACACATCTGACGGGTTAAAAGAGCAGCAACTTGTACGGTCCGCTGTCACTGTTTAAAGAATGGACATGAAAATATGGATTCCGATGTATATAATTAGAAATTTAAGCCGAAGTGTTACCTGATTATTGTTCATTTCCAAGCTCGCTTCATTTGCATACTTTATAATAACACTGGAGAATTGAATGGTAGTTTTGTGCGATCCCCCTGTGCTCATCAACTCTCACACTGAGTTGGCGAGTAGAACTGCCAACATAGGCGGCATTACAGCCGTCACATGTGAATTTATAGATAAGAGAGGAGCATTAGGCTGTAATTGGATGTTAGATGAAAAGATCTCAAGATCAGAGTCCTGATACTATTACATTTAAAAACTGGTTACGGGAAGCAACTACCTTGACATGTTGGAGTTGTATGCAATGCCACAATTTCCAGAAGGTGTCATCTTTCAACACAGTCGCTCCTCCACACTACGTCAGCTATACACGAGTTTCGAATACAACATTCCCCCCCCAGCGGTGGATAGAGGTTCTGCCACGCCATGCCACCACGATCCCCATGATCTAAACGCCTAGGCCTTACATGTGGGTTATGTGAAGCAACATGTCTACATTGAACATATCAACGACATTAATCATTTAAAAACAGAGAATCACAGATGTTATTCACTGTGCTACACCAGACATCCTTAACCGTGTGTAGGGCAACACCTGTAGGGCAACACATGGGAGCCACATCGAACTGCATTGAATAAGAGGTATGAAACTCGGAGGGTTTCCTTTATTTAGTGAAGATTTGACATTTCTATCTTCTTTTCTTGCTTTCCTGTGACCGTTCAAAAGTGTACCATGACTTTACGGACAATATGACGAAAAAATTTAGCACGTCTTTTTTTCTATAATGTAGTAGTGGGAAAATTAGAGTAAAGATATCTAAAGGAGTTATCTTCTGGTGAATGTTATGTTAATTGGGACTATTTAATCGTAAGGATTTACGATAAATAAAGTGGTCGTTCATAGGTGAAGGTTTGAAGGAGGGGCAATTATTTAACCAGATCTGTTCATAATGGATTAGGTAAGTTTTAGAAGATAGCACTAAGGGGTGAACCCATAGCAAGGGAATTAGTTTGTAAGTATAGTCTACTCATTAAAGAAGAAAATAAGTATCGTGCGTAGCCAGATAACATAGACCTACATATTTTTTTTATAACCAGTTTCGACATAGAATCCCTTATACACCAATGTACCTATAGATAAGGCCATAGACATCCTTTTAGAACACATTTTCAATCTTCCACTAATTTTCATGATTTCGATAAAAAAAAATTCAAAACTCTCCTAATGCTGGCTACACACGATATTTATTTCTTCTTTAATGATACACTATACTTACAAACTAATTCCCTTGCTATGGGTTCACCCCTTAGTGCTATCTTGGCTAACACCTACCTAATACATTATGAACAGACCTGGTTAAATAATTGCCCCCCTCCTTCCTTCACACTACAAGAGATATATGGACGATACTTTCTTGCTTTTTACCAACATAAACAAAATCACCCCCTTTTTTGATTACATGAATTCCCAATTACCTAACATAACGTTCATCAGAGAAGATGAAACTAATAACTCCCTTCCTTTTTTGGATATCTTTATAAAAAAGTCCCCTACAGATTTTTCCACTGCCATTTATAGAAAAGACATTCACCGGCCTAGGGTATTAATTTTTTCAGTAATATTCCTTTAGTGTTTTAAATGTAATAGCATCAAAACCTTGTTATTTAGAGCTTTCATCTAACATCCAATTACAGCCTAATGCACTTAGATTTCAACTTTATACTAGACTTTTTCAAACTCAATTTTTCCCCCCTTCTCTTATTCATAAATACATAAAAGAATTGTTATCCTCCAAATTTGATCAAAAACTCTTGACTCTCACTGTCCCAAAACTTAAACTCTATTTACCTTTACCATAATATGAACACATCCATATAAAACTATGTAAAGACCTTAATCACTGCCCAATGAATTTTTTCCCACAATTAAATATTATTCTGACCTTTAACTCGTCCTTTAAAATAGCTTCCTTCTGCCATCACAAAGAGGGTATTCCCACTGTGCTCCGCTCCTCTCTTATCTATAAATTCACATGGGACGTGTTACAAAGGAAAGTTCAGTGTGTCTTGTGGCTTGCTAAATTCGA
Source organism: Trachelipus rathkii (assembly GCA_015478945.1). Lineage (NCBI taxonomy): Eukaryota > Metazoa > Arthropoda > Malacostraca > Isopoda > Trachelipodidae > Trachelipus > Trachelipus rathkii. The sequence continues at coordinate 268 of JABUQX010116136.1, read as the reverse complement.
ACCCGTGACGAAAGCAACGTAACACGTCGAGTGTACAAACGAAGCGAATAACATTACTCGGCGGAATAAGCAGCTGAAGGAGACCGGCAGCGGCCAGACAAACCCAGTTCTGGTAGGCCATCGGTAAGTGACGAGTCCGTAGAGGCTATACGGGAGAGCTACCTATGAAACCCTAAAAAATCAGTGCGTGCGTGTGCTCGACAATTACACTTAAGCAAGACTACAGTTCATAAGATGTCAAAGAAACGCTCTAGATGTCCTCGGCGTA